>JAJPUD010002888.1:101647-123721 GCA_023553655.1 Myrmecobius fasciatus
CTTCCTTCCTTCCTTCCTCCCTCCCTCCCTCCCTCCCTTCCTTCCTTCCTCCCTCCCTTCCTCCTTTCCTCCCTTCTATTCTCCCTTCCTCTTTTCCTGCCTTTCCAAATGGATCAAATACTGCCCTTGAAGTTAAAAGTTAAAAGATGCAACTTTGTGACCTAGATCACTTTTTAGAATAATGTTTTTTTCAAATTAAAGCTTTTTATTTACAACACATATGCATGAGTAATTTTTCAACATTGACCCTCGCAAAACTTTCTGTTCTAAATTTTTCTCTTCTTCCCTCTCATCCCCTCCCTTAGATGGCAGGTAGTCCAATACATGCTAAATGTGTTAAAATATATGGTAAATCCAATATATGTATACAAATTTATACAGTTATTTTTTCTGCACAAGAAAAATCGGATCTAGAAAGAAAAAAACTGAGAAAGAAAACAAAATGCAAATATCAACAGAGAACATGAAAATGCTGTGCTGTGGTAGAATAATGTTTTTAAAGAAAGGTTAAATTTCAGTTTGAAATTAGTGAAAATAAAGATGTATATTTTTTCTCCCATCTGAGTTCATAGAACCCTTGAGATTGATTAAGGGACCCATGATGGTGGTGGTGGAGGTGCTTCTGTGGCTTCTAGGTTAAGAACCTCTGCTTTAAGGAAATCATTTAAATTGATGAAGCCTTGGTTTCCTCATCTGTGAATGAGGATAATAATCCCTCTATTATCTGCCTCAAAGCCTCATTGTAAGGGATGCACATTATTGCCACAGATCTTAAAGACGGGTAGAGATGTGAGCTATTAAAAAGGAAATGAAAGAATGGATGTGAAATGTTTGCACCTGTGGAGCAACATGGAAAAGCTATTATTGATCACGCTTAATCTTGTTTTCTTTCATTTCTTTTGGCACTTCTGTGGTGCTTTATCCCTATTCACCACAAAATCCATAGGTGTAGAATTGGAAGGTACCTAAGAGATTATTTGGTCCAATGGTTTTATTTCACAGATAAGAAAACTAAGGTCTAGGGAGGCCAAGTGACAGGCCCAAGGTCATATTAATAGAGAAAAGCGGTCTGGGGACAAGAAACAAGGTCAGGGAAGAATGAAAAAAAAAAAAAAAAGAAATCTATACCATAACCATTATCCAACTCCCATAATTCACCAGGAGTCAGAAAATTACATGGTAAGAAATTTAAAATAAAAGTTAAAACTACAGAAGAAAAAAGAAAGAAGTCTATATAATTTCATAGGGTTTCTTTCATTGTCTTTATTTTAGTTCTCTTAAATCTATCAGCACTTCTCTATTATATGTATTCTCAGCTTCCCTTCTGTGTTCTAAGGTTCCTCCCAGCTCTGACATTCCCTATTCTAAGGCTCCTCCCAGATTTGATATTTCCTGTTCTAAGCTTCCTCCCAGCTCTGATGTTCTGTGTTCTAAGGTTCCTCCCAGCTCTGAAATCTCATGTTCTAAGTCCCCTCTAGCTCTGACTTTCTCTGCTGTAAGGTCCTTCCTAGCTTTGATATTGTGTTTCTAAGCTTCCTCTCAGCTCTGTCTGGTATTCTGTTTTCTAAGTTCCCTCCCAAATCTGACATTCCCTGTTCTAAGCTGTCTCCTAGCTCTAGACATGTGTTCTAAGCTCCCCCCAGATCTGACATTCTCTGTCTCTCCTAGCTCTAGACATATTTTAAGCTCCTTTGCAACTGTCATTCCTTGTTCTAAGGTCTCTCCTAGCTCTAGACATGGATTCTAGGTACCTTTCCAGCTGACATTCCTTGTTCTAAGCTCTCTCCTACTTCTAGACATGTTCTAAGCACCTTTTCAGCTGACATTCTTTGTTCTAAGTTCTTTCCAATTCACACATTCCTTGTTCTAAGGCTCCTCCTAGCTCTGACATGGTGTTCTAAGACCCCTTAAGCTCTTTATTCTCTGCTGTAAGGCCATTCCTAGCTCTCTTATTGTGTTCTAAGCTCCCTCTCAGATCTGACATTCTCTGTTCTAAGTCCTCTCTTATTTCTAGACATGTTCTAAGCACCTTTCCAGCTGACATTCCTTGTTCTAAGCCCTCTCCTAGCTCTAGACATGTGTTCCAAGCACCTTTCCAGCTGACATTCTTTGTTCTAAATTCTTTCCAATTCACACAATCCTTTTTCTAAGGCTCCTCCTAGCTCTGACATGGTGTTCTAAGACCCCTTAAGCTCTTTATTCTCTGGTGTAAGGCCATACCTAACTCTCTTATTGTGTTCTAAGCTTCCTCCAAACTCTGATATTCTATGTTCTAAGCTCCCTCCCAGCTCTGACCATTCCCTATTCTGAGGTCCCTCCTAGCTCTAGAACTTTGGGATCTTGATTCCGTAAAGGGGCTTCTCATCAGTGGGAGAAGTCCACTCCTCTATCTCCCTCTCTCTTGCTTCCTTCAGGAGGCCTGAGCCATTTTAAGAGCCCCATCAAAGTGCCAGTTGAGTCCTGCCCAAAGGCAGCCAGCTGGCTGCTCACTTGGTTAAAGTTAATTACAGCCCAGATGAAAATCGGCCGTGTTTGATTAGGGCTGTTCAGGCTTTCAGAATCCCATTCTCCTGTGGGAATGGCCTCCTGAGTAATCTCTCCCACGCTCTCCCTGACCGGGCTCGGGGCTGGCTCTTTGTTGTTTTGTCTGATTATTTTGTCTGGGGCCTTGTCAGCAGTGTCTCTGTCCAGAAGGTCTCAAGGCTACCCCCTGGCCCTTCTGCTTTTCCAGAAATGAGCCTGCTCAGGGAACAGGCTTCCTCCTTAAGGACAGACTTGAGTGGCAATCCAAGGTGGACCCATGAGTCAGAAGGAAAGATCTGGGGAGAGCAGGGAGTCCTGGGCAAACACATTTATCATCAGAACTTTGGAGGTAGCCAAAGGGGTCTGTTTGCTCTCTGGACAAAGGCACAGTTACAAGACTGTGGCTCCTGGGTCTGGAGCTCAAAACTTCCAAGGAGGAGTTCTTATCTTGAGATTCATCAGCTGGGGACAGATTTTAGGAGGATCTACAAACTCAGAAGAAAAAAATACATCCTTATTTTCAGGGAACTTTTTTTTTTTGAATCTTATGCACTTTGTTTTATATATTTAAAAACATATTCTGAAAAGAGGTCCATAGGTCAGAGGAAATGTTGAAAAGCTCTGCCTTCTAAGCACATCTAACATTTACCAGGTGCCCACCTGGGCAAAGCTGCATTATAGTATCATCTTCCCACTCTGGTGTCTTATGGGTGAACTATTTTTTTTTCCTGAGGCAATTGGGGTTAAATGACTTGCCCAGGGTCACACAGCTAGGGCAATGTTAAGTGTCTGAGACCAGATTTGAACCCAGGTCCTTCTGACTTCAGGGCTGGTGCTCCAGAGGTAAGAATTTGAACTCACCTTTTCATGGTTATAATGTTAGTGATCCTGAATACCCCTACCTTGAATAGAATCTTGGATTGCTGGGAAGTATAGGGAGAGAGTTTTTTTTTCCGTTTCTTGACTCAAATACTTATCAAAAGATGCTGACTAACTCTGCACTTAGAAATAATCACTCCCATTTCTATAGAACTTCAACATTTACTTTAACATTTCCTTATAACAATCCTATGAAGTAATGAGCTTTACAACTCCTCAGTTATCAGTGGGGAAACTGAGGCTAGGGTAACTGACTTGGCCAGCAAGTGTGGAGCTTAAGTCAGTGACCCAGAATCCTGCTTCTATTTTATTTACTTATTTTTTCCTGCTTCTATCTTGAAGCAGATACAACCAGTTTTGAATGAAGATTGTCAGACTTATTGGAATTATGGGTCATAGAATGATTTGAGTTTTCCTTTGGAGGGAGAGCAATTAATGGTCCCAGAAAAGAACAGTATGAGACCCAAACATATGCCCCAACAATGTACCTTAGCAACTCCGCCTCACCAAAGACATCGGATGGGCTTATGGGACTACTGAGAGTATACAGATTTTATGTCATTGTCAATCACAGTTCAGGGATTTAAATTTCAGAAAAGGAATCAATATCTGAGTGAAGACTTTGCTACTTAAACTAGAGATGCACCATCTGTCTACAAAACACTATAATTTTAGCGATTTCTTGGGACAGCTAGTTCTTCAACCATGATATAATTGGCTAGCTTATAAAACACCAGGAAAAAACCCCTGCCCCTCCTAATTTTTAATGGGCTGTCTACAGGCAGCCTGGGCATGGGAAAGGAAATGGTACCCTCATCAAGGCTACCGCTTGTAGCTGCTGCCTTCTTGCCCCCATAGCTCAGTCCTCTGGTTTATTTTTTATTATTAATATTCACATCTGAACTCTCAAGCCTTCCTCCTCCTCAACAGAGACCCTGCCCTGGAAATCATGTCTCTCTCCATCTTCCTTCCCTTCCTTCCTTTTCTTTATGGGTTGTATTCTCTCATTAAATTTTAAGTCCCTTAAGGATAGGGATTGCTTGATTTCTTTCTATTTGCATATCCAGTTTTTACTGTAGTGAATGACATATAGTAAGGGCTTAATAAATCTTCTCTTCTTTCCTTCCCTTCCTCCCCTCCTCCCCTTTCCTTTTCTCCTCTTTTCCCTTTTATTCCCCTCTCCTCTTCTCTCCCCTTCTTTCTTTTTTCTCCCTTCCCTCCCTTTTTCCTTTCTTCCCTTTGTTCCTCAATATCATTTATCATTCACAGAGGGACCTTAAAATTACAGTCTTTTAATTTAGTATTATTTCTTTCATCCTTGAAACTTCCAACACTTTATGGAAGCTCTGCTTTCTAGGATCTCAGAAATGGTAGGACGAATCTGAAGAAATACTTCAAGAAATCGCTTTCCTTTTGCTATATTAGGAATCTGAATGAAGAAAGAGAAAGGTGGGATGGTAATTTCCAGTCACCTTTTCAGGCTGCCCTTGCCAATGCTCCTGATGTTGACTCCACCCAATATCAGGCAGGATGATTCTATCTAAGTAGTGGGAGGAGCCTTTACATGATGGGGGTAGAAACTGACTGTTAATAATATTGTATATTATGGCATTGTCATCTTGCAAATTTAGGATTACTTCCTTGGAAGGTTGGAGGTATCCAAGGACTTGCCATCAACTTGAAAGCAGAGGGAAATGGGAAATGGGTAGAGCTGGCAGCCAGGCTGGCAAAGGTAGATACAATGGCACCCGTCTGGAAACAGAAACTGGTGGGAGGGGAGATGGTGGGAGCCATGTTGGAAACTGGGAAAGAGCATCCATTACTCCTTGGAGTTAAGGGAGCCTCATGGATTTAAGATGGCAGCATCATTGAAAAAAAAAAACAAATTAATCAATAAGCAAACAATATGGAGACATAGGAGATTTTGCTTTTATTAACACAGAGTCTAGGAAGTGAAAGGCACCTTAGAGGCTATCTAGTCCATTCCATATCTAAGCCACAATTCCTTCTATGACAATGAGATGGGCATGGCATTTGGAGTTATTGATTCTGGGTTCAAATCTCAGCTCTGTCACTTACACTGTGTGACCTCAAGCAGGTTCCTTCCCTTCTTTGAGAAATAGATCCTTCATCTCTAAAGTGAAAGGGTGAGATCCAATAATCTCTAAGATTCATTCTGGCTTTCATGATCCCCAAGGAATGATCATCTAACTTTTCTTTGAAGATCTCTCTAAAAGGGAAATACAATCAGATTATTCATTGGAACAATTAATTATTTAAATATTTGAACAACTTTTGAAAGTTTAAATGATATTCAAATATTAAACCAATTATTCAATTGGTCATTCATTGGCAGTATCCTAATTATTGGGAACTTCATTATGCAATCTTGGGGGGAGTACCGCCTTCTCTCTAGGACTCAGTCTCCTTATCTATAAAATAAACGACTCATAATGTCTCCCTTCCATATCTAACACCCTACGAGTCTCTAATACTGAACTTAGGATAAGCTTAAATACTAGTGACAACAAGAAGTAAACAGGCCAAAATTCACCCAAGTGAAAGACTAACATTGACCACTTACTAGTTGGGGTAATGGACAGAGCATTGGAGTTAGGGTGATGAAGATGGGAGTGTAAATCCTATACTAGATACTTGAATGACTCCAGGTAAGTTACTCAGCCTCTCTGATCTGAGTTTCCTTATTTTTAACATGGGGACAACAATACACCTACCTCCTAGGATAATTGGGGGACCCAAAGGAGATAAAGTGCTCTATAAATGTTAGGTATCATTAGGGGACACATTTTAGCTTACTGACCTGGCCGTAGAATTGGCTACCAGAGTTGGAAAGAATTTCCCAGAGGATAGGAGAAAGAAAATCGGCTTTCTATGCCCCAATTTCTTTCTCTGTCCTTTATCCAAGTCTGCTTTTATTCCTAAAAAGGACACTCATTATCTCCCATCAAATCTCTCAAGAAAGGATGTTAGTAGTCTTGAGTGGTGAATGTCAGCCTCAGTGACTTTCTCCCAGGAGTCCCTTGTGTTCTAAGTGACCCAGAGCCACAGAGTGTCAGAGCTGGAAGGGTCCTAAGGTCAGTTAGTCCAGCGCCCTTCTTTTATAGAGGAAGATGGCTGAGATTAAGAGGAGAGGGACTTATCTAGAATCTCACAGCTTGAATGGGCTCTCTAGAATGAAGAGATTTGGCTCTATTAGAGGGATTTTAGGCACCATATAGAACAAAAAAGAAGGCACTTTGTAGGGAGGGAGGAAAAAGCTTCTTGAGGCTCCTGAAATTTCAAAGGCTCTTGGAAATCATCCCTCAAGGAGCTGGCTGCCCTTTCCTGACACCTGAGACTGGGAGGTAGTTTCTTCCCCTCCAGCAGGTCTGGGAAGCCAAGAATGGAGCAAAAAAAACTAAGGCTGAGTGCGGGGCAGCTTAGCAGCTGCTGTCAGTTCTCTCCCCACACGTGCCTGTGGCCATGGCAGTGACCCATCTGCTCTGGGCATCGGTGCCTGAGGCAGATTCTATTTTGAGAGGTTGCCTGTCAAAGTCCCACATATTGGGAAGCTTCAGTGAGGGCTCGTGCTCAGGTTAGCCGGAGGAAGTCTAACCTTCTCCATTGGACAGGGAAGGGGTCAAGGAAAGGGAGACAGAGTGGAAATGACTGGATTTGTGAGCAGGAACCAGTCTCCACAGGCAGAGCAAGTTTCCTTCACTAGTGCAGTCATAGATCCAGTCAAAAAGAACTCCAAACTAAACAAACAAAAACAATCTTAAGACTAGAGCTGGAAGGAGACTTTAAAGACTTTAAAGCTCATTTTTCAGAGCAGGAAACAGTCTCAGCCAGATTCAGGGATGCTCCCGAGGCCATACCGGTAGTCAGTAGCTGGGATTATGAACCTCGGACTTGTGTGAGCCCATTCCTGTCCACATTAGGAGGAGGGAGGAATCATGGCGGACCCTTCACTGGAATGCTGGAGCCCTTTGTTTCCTCTCCAGCCTCTACTGCTCCAAGATCTAAGCACCTGTTTTGGGAAATGTGTCATGGGTTTCCTGGTGTAAGGTCAGAGATGTTTTTTGAGTGTTTCAACTGGAGCTTTCCTTGATGGGAATAAATGATCTGTTTGATCACGGAGGTTGGAAGGTTCTGCCAGAGTTCTCCAATTAGCCCTTGGTAAACCACTCTAGTGATAAGAGGCAAGTGTTATGGAGAGATGGATGGATAAAGTCAGGAAGATTTCACTTTGAATCCCATCTCCTATATGTACTGGCTGAGACATTTCCTTTTCCTTTCCTAGATCCTCCAAAAAGTATGAACTTTTATACCCTGGCAACCCTATAGGAACTGGGCAGCCTTGGTGTCAGTGCATGTGTGTGTGTGTGTGTGTGAGTGAGTGTGAGAAATAGATGAGAAAAGGTTGCCTCTGTTGGATGACTGAGATATTATTATTATCTTTAAAGCACTTCCCAGTTGTAAGCTTCCAGCACTTAGCACAGTGCTTGGCACACAGTAGGCACTTAATAAATGTTTATTGGGTTATATTGGAGTGGTAAGGGCAAGCTAGGGGGTGCAGTGGATACTGAGTCAGGAAGACTCATCTTGAGTTCAAATGTGGCACTTACTAGCTGTATGATCCTGGGTGCCTCAGTTTCCTTATCCACAAAAAGGCCAGATGCTTCAGCATCTTTGCCAAGAAAACCCCAAATAGAGCCATGAGGAGTCAGATATGACTGAAAAACAATTGAATATAAAGAGCTTTTCAGTAGTAAACTTCTAAGCATTTAGTATAGTTCTTGGCACACAGTAGGCACTCAATATGTGTTTTTTGATTTGGAATGTAAAAAAAGACAACCCGGAGGGCAGCTAGGTGGTGCAGTGGATAGAGCACCAGCCCTGAAGTCAGGAGGACCTGAGTTCAAATGTGACCTCAGTCACTTAACACTTCCTAGCTGTGTGACCTTGGGCAAGTCACTTAATCCCAATTACCTCAGGGAAAAAAAAAAGACAACCCACTGTGTTTTATTACGTCACTGTCACTCTCTGCTGGCTCTCCCTATCCCCAAAATAGAACATTCCGTTATAACAAATTAAACTAGCAAACAACAAATTGACACGTTGTATGCCTTATTAAGCACCAGTAGTCTACCACCTCTCTGCCAAGAAGCATGCTTTCCTGCAGTCATGATTGAACACTGGTAGCCACAGTCTCCTCATCTGTCAAATGGAGAAGTTAGCCTTGATGGACTCTTGAATTAGTCTTGATGGCCTCTACATTTATTAAACATTAAAAAAACAAATGTAAAAAGTTTTCCAAGTTTTCAAATGGAATGGTTTTCCCATACTGCCTTTCTTTTTCTCTATAAAATGATAGGGTTGGACAAGATGTTCTCTGAGGTCCCTTATAGGTCTAGCTCTTTTGATCCTATAATAATAATTATTATTATTTTGCCTCTCCTTCCTGGGCCCATCTCTTGTGTACCATGGCCTCTGCCTCTCAGGAAGGCTCAGCTCAGCCAGCCTGCAAACTCTCTGGGTTTTCATTAGCCAGCCTGCCATCTTCCCGAACTCTCCTTTAGCGTCTTTTATAAATCCAAATGTTCTATATTCTATGTGGCACCTGTGGGGACCCTGGAGAAGAACAAAGCAGATGTCTTCGAAAAGTGGAATAGCCTCAGTATTTCATGGACCTGGCAGTGTTGGGGGCTGTGGAAAAGGCCATCATATTGTACCCGGGGCCGGGCAGTTTAACTGACACTGGGATTTCCCAGAGCAGCTCAGCATTCCCTACCATAGTAGGTATTCTGCTATGATGTAGCTACACTACATACCTACTATGTGCAAGGGCATCCTGGAGCTGCAAGGATACAAGAACACAAATATTGCAAGGCCTACCATGGTCCAAGTGCCAGATGCCTTCCTTCCATGGAACGTATTTTTATTACCTTCATTTCCAGATTATTTTATTTCCTTTTCCTCCTTCCCTTTCCAGAGAGCCAACCCTAAAACAAAGATTTTCAAAGGAAAGAAAGAAGGGGAAAATCTTTTCAGTTAAATAAACACAGCACATCAGGGAAGCTAGGTGGTAGATAGAGTACCAGCTTTGGAGTCAGGAGGACCCGAGTTCAAATTTGATCTCAGACACTTATCACTTCCTAGCTTGTGACCCTGGGCAAGTCACTTAACCCCAATTGCCTCAGCAAAAAAAAAAAAGCAAAAAAAGCCCCCTCAAAATTACATCTTCTCTCTATATATGTGCATATGTATATATATAATATATATAATAAATTATAAATACAAGGCTACATAAATGGCCTTATACATATAAAATATATAAATATACTATATAAATATGTATGTATAAATATATATACATATAAAATAAATACATATATAATAAATATATACACATATGTATATATCATACATATACACACACATATATTATACATATATACATATATATAAAAATAGTCCTATACATATGTATATGTACACATATATACATGCTTCATCCTTCCCATTAGAATGTAGTTCTTTCTTTTTTTTTTTCAGGCCAACTTTATTTATTTATTTATTTTTATTAATACTTTTTCTTTGAAAAACATACATATGGGTAATTCTTCAACATTAACCCTTACAAAGCTTTCTGTTACAAATTTTTCCCCCCTACTCCCTACCCCTCCCCTAGATGGCAGGATATCCACTACATGTTAATTATGCTAAAATACTTAAGAAATTGAATATATGTATAGTTATTTCCACACATCATTTTTGTGCAGGAGAAATCGTATCTACAAGAAAGAATAACCAGATAAAGGAAACACAATGCAAGCAAAACAGAGAGAGCATGAAAATGATATGTTGTGGTCCATATTTCATATCCCTCTCTCTGGGTATATATGGCTTTCTTCACTGAACAATTGGAACTGGTTTGAGACATTTCATTATTGAAGAGAGCCATGTCCATCAGAATCAATCGTCATATAATATTGTTGTTGCTGTGTATATTGATCTCCTGATTCTGCTCATTTCACTCAGCCTCAGTTCATGCAAGTCTCTCCAGGCCTCTCTGAAATCATCCTGCTGGTCGTTTCTTACAGAACAATAATATTCCATAACATTCATATACCATAATTTATTCAGCCATTCTCCAATTGAAGGGCATCCATTCAGTTTCCAGTTTCTAGCCACTACAAAAAGGGCTGCCACAAACATTCTTGCACATGTGGGGCCCTTTTAGAATGTAGTTCTTTGAGATTAAGAGTTATTTCAGTATCAAATGTCCCCTGAATCTAGCCCAGTATTTGGCACATAGTAGGTGTGTGCTACATACTGATTTATTTGGTGGTTTCTTTAAGATTGGATTCACCTGCAAAAATGTAATCCATACTATCTCACTGAACTCTTTGAAATTTGCTCTCTCCAAATCTCGGATTCATGTTAGACCATGCCAGAATTTCTTTCTCCTCATGGATTCTAAGATGAAATGTTTATCTCCTTGCCATCCCACCCACCCCATCACATTATTGGTAAGGGTGAGAATCTTGAATAATGGTTTCTCTTGCCAACTTAGTTACTTGCTCTGGGACAGCTTGATGGCACTATTGAATAGAGCAGAAGATCTTGAGTCAGATAGACCTGATAGCTACTAGTTGTGTGACCCTTGATTTCTCTCTGCCTCAGTTTCCCCAACTACGGAATGAGGATAATACTAACATCTACCTCATAGGATCAAATGAGATATTATTTGTGAAGCTTAGCACAATATTTGGCACATAGAGGGTATTATATTCTCTTTTTCCCTTCCCCAATCCTGGGTATTATAACTTCAGCATCTTCCAAGGCTTATTAGAATCAGGTTGACTTTTACCTGTTAATGGCAGCCTCACTTGACTGTCCCAGGCAGAGTGGGGCTCTGAATAGTCTGATCACCAGATATAAATGTAAATTGCATTATTATCATTGCAAGGGGGAGAACTAGATCTTTGATTTCACTGATTTAGGGAATTCCCTGATGAGGAAATTCTCTCCTATCAATGCAGTTTGCCACTCTTGTAGAGTCTTATCGAGTTACCCAGAACTCTGAGAAGATAAGCAATTTTGCCCACTTAGAACGGGTCAGAGGTGGACCAGTTCCCTTCCATCTCCACCACAGCTGCCTTTCATTGAATGGGATTTATTATTGAATGGATAATTAAACAATAAATGCATTAAGCCCATTAAAGCATTTAATTAATTTACTTTAATTTGTGTAATTAGGGCTATTATATGTTTTTTTTTCCTGAAAGGCTTGACAAATAGCCGTGTGTTCTGGTTATGGGTTTTCTTCCCAGAAGGATGAGGTTTCTGGGAAGTTGTCATGAAAAGAAAGCAGGTCTAGGGCAGCTGAATTCTGACCCCCCACTTCCCTTTTTAAGGGTTAAAAATTGCATTTTGGGATTCATATTTATGTGCTTTTATCTTCGTTTTTTGCACTTTTTTTTTGTGTCGGACCCACGATGTCATTGGACTACAGAGACCCCAGAGTAAAATCCTTCTGTGAATGTTGGTTGGCACTGCCAAGGTGCCCACAGCAGTGCTGTCAAGCTCAGATAAAAATGTTCTTTAGTTGTTTCAGTTACGCTTGACTCTTAGTGACCCCATTTGGGGTTTTCTTGGCAGAGATACTGGAGTGCTTTGCCATTTCCTTCTCCAGCTCATTTGACAGATGAGGAAAACAAGAAACCATTAAAATGTACAGAAGGATTTCTCTTGGCCACATATTGACCATCTTCAACATTATCTAGGTTTTATTGTATTTTTTATTTTGTTAAGTGTCTCAATTACATTTTAAACTGGCTTGGGTAGCACTTGGGAATATTGGGGGCTACTTGTTTGACCCCTTTGTCCTGCGGCACTCACTTACCTACAATTCCACAGCTAGAATGTATCAAAGGTGGGATTTGAACACAGCTCTTCCTGACTGTGAGATCAGCCCTCTATTTCGGACCCTGTGCAAAATGAGAGAAAATTTAGTGTCCTGCAGAGGGAGGCTGGGTCAAAATGAAGCCATAAAAAGAAGTTCCCTGTCTTTAGAGCCCAAAAATTTATCAGAATCCTGTAAGGGGATAGTGCAAATATTATCATTGTGCTTTAGAGATAACAACAACAATAACAACTCCCCCATTACATCTCCCAGGACAGATGGGTCCCTGCTCTATAATCTGTAGCTTTTAGACTTTCTTAGAGTGCTGAGAAGTTAAATAATCTGTCCACGGTCACCAGAGGTAAGATTTGAACCCAGGTTTTCTTGATTGTAAATCCAACACGACTTTCACTAGATCACAAGGAACTTTTAATTTTTAATCTTAGAGAATTGCCTGGGACTAAAAGGTTAAGTGACTTTTCCCCAGGTCATCTAGCCAGTGTGTGTCAGAGGTGGAACCTGAACCCAGGGCCTTTATAGCTGTAGCTGGTCTCCTTTATGCCATCAGATTCTTGATAGTTGATGCTTTTCCAGCAGAGGATGGTGCGGGGACCAAAAGCAAGATCAACCATTACAACCCAGGTGGACTGGCGTGGGAGATCAGATTTAATGACATCATTTGTCTCAGCAGTTTGATTGTGCTTTTGGTGTGGGTGCCCAAAATACCCTGAGGCACAAATCTGGACTAACCCAGAAAACTGAGTGCTCCCCCTCCCTCACCCACACAGAGTGATGTTACAAGGGAAGGAAAACTAAAACCAGACTTTACAGAGAGGATCAAAGAATCCGACTGAGAGTCGGCAGGGCCCTTAGAGAGGCCATTGAGTCTGATTTCCTTATTTTTATGGTTTGTGCTTTCTTCTTTTCTCCCTAAATTAAATTTTACTTTTTTCAATGAACAAAAATTGATTTTTCTCTCCCTTCCCCTTTGGAAAAAAGGAAACTCAAAACCCTTGTAACAAATACGTGTAGTCAAGCAAAGCAAATTCTCCTATTGACCATATCCAAAACATATGCTTTCTTCTGTACTGTCACCTCTCTGTCAGGAGGAGATGGACAGCTTGCTTCACCATGGGTTCTCAGGAATATTGTTCAGTCATTTTGCAGTCACATCTGACCCTTCATGACTCCATTTGGGGTTTTCTTGGTGGAGATTCTGGAGTGGTTTGTCATTTCCTTCTCCAGCTCATTTTTACAGATGGGGAAACTGAAACAAATGAGATGAAGTGACTTGTCCAAGTTCAGACAACTAGCAAATTTGAACTTGGGAAAATAAGTATTCCTGACCCTGGCACTCAGCTGACTATTGCATGACATTAATTCTAGGAATTTCAAAGTTATTTGTTCTAATAATATTATTAAAGAGTAATGTTTTCACCTTACTCTGCTCACTTCACTTTGCATCAGCTCTGATGAGCCATTGTACAACCACTTAATTCTTTACACACGAGGAAACTGAGACACAGAGATATTAAATGGCTTGCTCAGAGTCACACAGCCAGAAAATGTCTCACATAGTAAGTGAATCTAGGTATTCCTGACTCCACATCCAAATGTATAATCTAGATTGTACACCCTTCACTTCGATTGCCCTTGAGGACAGGGACTATCTTTTTACTTGTTTATTTTTAAAAAAATGTTAAAATAGGTGTTAAATCCAATATATGTATACATATTTATTCAGTTATCTTGCTGCACAAGAAAAATCGGATCAAGAAGGAAAAAACCTGAGAAGGAAAACAAAATGCAAGTAAACAACAATAGAAAGAGTGAAAATGTTATGTTGTGGTCCAGACTCAATTCCCACAGGCCTCTCTCTGTGCGTATATATGACTTTCTTCAGTGAACAATTGGAACTGGTTTGAAACATCTCATTGTTGAAGAGAGCCATGTCCATCAGAATTGATCGTCATATAGTATTGTTATTGCCGTGTATAATGTTCTCCTGGTTCTGCTCATTTCACTCAGCATCAGTCCATGCAAGTCTCTCCAGGCCTCTCTGAAATCGTCCTGCTGGTTGTTTCTTACAGAGCAATAATATTCCATAACATTCATATACCATAATTTATTCAGCCACTCTCCAATTGATGGGCATCCTTTCAATTTCCAGTTTCTTGCCACTACAAAAAGGGCTGCCACAAACATTCTTGCACATGTGGGGCCCTTTCCCTCCTCTAAGATCTCTTTGGGATTTAGGCCCAATGGAAACACTGCTGGGTCAAAGGGTATGCACAAATTGATAACTCTTTGGGCATAGTTCCAGATTGCTCTCCAGAATGGCTGGATCTGTTCACAAGGGACTATATTTTGCCCCTTTTTGCATCCCCAGTGCCTGGCAGACTCTGTTGGTCCCTAACTGTCTATCCCCTAACTCTACCCTAAAGCATTCATTTGATACCATCAAATTAGAGCCATGATCTTCATCTACCAAACCACGTAGCCACCAGTACTTATAAATGCTTGCATGAAAATGAACTGTTCTTAGCAGTTTCTGAAGTTAGAAAAGATGTTGACATAATCTTGGGTGACCCTAAGCAAGGGACTTCCCACTTTGAGCCTCAGTTTCCCTATTTCTAAAATGAGGAAGCTTGGGCTTGATGGTTTTCAATTCCCTTTGTTCTGAAGCCTGTGAAGCTCTCTGTGCCATGTGCCTTTTAGCCATGCAATGTTAATGTTAATGAAAGAGCTGGAGGCTGATCCAGACCAACTAAGGTCAGAGTCCAGCTGGTGTCAGAGCCCAAATAATGACACAGCAAAGTTCAGAGTTCAAGGGAGCTGTCCCAGATTGATCCCAATTACCTCAGCAAAAAAAAAAAAAGCAAAAAAAAATACCTAACTCTGAATAGAGGGGACAAGGGCAGAAACATAGTGAGGGTGCATATTCATGGGGTCAGCATTTGGAAGCCAAGAGTAACCAACCAGTAAGATTGGAGAACAAATATGTGGGCAGTGGAGTAGGAGACTGGACCTGGGTTCACATCATGGCTTTGACCTTTGTGTGATCTTGGACAAGTCACTGCCCAGTAGTAGACCTTTTTTCTTTATCTGCCTTCTCCTTCCCTCCCTACTTCTACTCAACTCCAATGGCTTCCTTATACGTCAACTCCATGGCTTTTCACTGGCTGTCTCTCCAGTCCAGAATATACTGCCTCCTGGCCTCCCTGGGCTCTTTCAAGATCCAGTTTAAATCATGCCTTCTGCTGAAAACCTTTTCCCGTTCTCTCCCTCTCCCCTCTGACATTTCCTCTCCTTGTACATCCATATATCTTGTCTCCCCTTAGAATGTACGTTCCTCAGGTTGTTTTTGTTTTTCTGTGTATCCTCACCAGTTCTGGGAATACAGTAAGTATTTAATAAATGTTTGTTGATTGACTGACTCTAAAATGAATGGGTTGAGTTAGAGAATTCTTAGCTTCTTTAAACTCTTGATCAAATTCTAAAATGAAACTTAAGTGTATAATTTAAGGTTAAGATATTCATCTCATGGTTCAGAATTGGCAATCAAGTCTATACAACTGGGTTGTGATTCTGGGTCATCTGGGTCATCAAACCATCTGCCTTGGTTTCAGTTAGTCAAAAAGCATTGACTTACTATGTGCCAAGGACTGTGCTAAATACTAGGAATACAAATACAAGCAAAATGATAACCCCTGCCCTCAAGGAACTTATATTCAAATGGAGAAGAAAGTACATAAAAGGGAGCTGAGAAGTTGGGATGGAGGGAGAGGAAGAAGATAGCCCATGTGGAAGCATGATGGAGAGGTTCAAAGGAGTGCGGATAAGTAGTGGGAAATGGAGAGACCTGGGAACCATCCTAAAGTGCGAGGGAGCTGTCCAACTAGAAGGTACTTCTTGGGTGTAGATTCTAGGGTTGAAGTTATTTTCCTGGATGTAGGGGTTTCTATTAAAGACAGTTTTAAGTAGACTTTCTGATAGTAGGGACTGAAATAAGGACTAGAAATTAGGAGGCAGTTCCAAAGAGGCAGGACTTTACTGGTGCTGAAGATTATTGACAGTGAACTAAGGTTTCTTTAAAGTGTTCTGGGTTCTATCTCTAGAGAGAACAGGGGAACCTGACAGAACTGTGTAGACCTTATTCAAGTGTGTGTTGGTTCAATAAGTCTGCCATGAATTTAGTCACATTTATCATTTGTTGATTGTTGACATGGTTATGTTAGAGTCAAGTTATAGTGTGGATACAGCTACATGGGGGGCAGCTAGGTGGTACAGTGGATAGAGCACCAGCCCTGAAGTCAGGAGGTCCTGAGTTCAAATTTGACCTCAGACACTGAACATTTCTAGCTGTGTGACTCTGAGCAAGTCACTTAACTCCAATTGCTTCTGGGAAAAAAAAAGGAAAAAAAAATACTATTTAAAAAAGCATAGGACAAACAATAAGAGGAAGATACAAACGATAAATGTGGCCAAGTTCATGTTAGACTTGTATCAAAATATTTCTTCTTTTAAAAAAAGGAAGAAAAGATTTTCCTATGAGAAAGTGAACTATATTTTCATTAATTGAAAGCAAACTTCTCAGCACACTCTCAGTGATCTAAAAAAGTACTGCAATAGGTTGGGGAGGAAGCTCAAGAAAATGAAATTGTGAGAGTATCAGAAGCTATAGAAAATTTTATTCAATTAAACTCTTTGTCCTATTAGGAATTCTAGATGCACACAATTCCATTTTGACTTCAATGCTAGGGGATCAGAGTCTGAATGATCAGGTTTCTCCCCCCAAATTATCAAAATGACTCCCCAAATTACCAAATAAAAATGCTAAACAGACCAAGAACAACCAAAATGGAAGGCAAACATCTGTGTGTTATAGATATTTCACCTATTTTTCTGATTTAGTCTGCTCCAGCACCAGAGCCTGAGGTACACATGGCTCCCAGATGCCTCCTGCTACCCATAAGTGACCTAGCTTTATGGAAGCTTCCTCATGACTATTCAGAAAGCCCAGTAAGTCCAAATATGGCCTCGTGAGTCCTGGATAGTTTTCCCTGGTGCTCTGTTTACTGCAGGACTCCGTGGTCCCCTTGGGTGACCTTGATCTAAGTAAGAGGCCCTTTTCTGAGGACTTGGGTGGGTGGAGAGTGAATTTAAGACAACAGATGTCAGCGGCATTTTCTCCTCCACTTTCCTGAGTGTGAAAGGTCTATAAAACAATTAGAGCTTAAAATTGGACTCCTATCAGAGGAGAAGAGAGGGGGTTTTATACCTTGTTAAGAGTAATCAGGCTGTTGATAAGGGAACTGATTTCAACTTGTGAGATATAATTACATCATAAACCTGGCTTACTAGAAAAGTCATACAGAGGTGAACAGGTAAAGGAAAGGTGAGGGATGTGGCAGCCTCCAGAAGGGAAGAGAGGAATGGGGACCATTCACCTCCATAGGCAGAAAAAAATGAATTTCCAGTTAGAATCCTGATCCAGGTGGGGGATCGTCAAGGGGGATTGGCTGGGCTGGGCTGGGCTGGATACCTTCCCAGGTGGAAGCTTGGTCAGGGAATCCAATGGTCCCAGACTGCCTCCTCATTATGGGAAAGGGGAGGCAGGCTGTACTAAAGAGAAGTTAAAAGTTAACTCAATTAATACAAACAAACTTTTATGGGAGCATAAATCTTAGGGCAGAACATTATGGACTCTGTGTCATCTTTTCTGGACCGGAGAAAAGCCTGGAAGGATGATTGCGCCAAAGGAGTTTTTGCAAAAACCCCACAGGATTGGAAGTGACTTCTATGGCCGTTTCATCCAGCCCATCCCCTGACTCCCCCCATCATCCCCTGGATGGACTATTCATGTTCTTTCTCAAATGTGCTTCCAGAACAGAGCACCATATTCCAGGTGTGTCTGCCTGAGGCAGATTAGAGTAAGACCATTGCTTCTTGTGCTCTGCATCTTAATGAACCCCAAAGGTGTGCTGCCATTTGGCAGGGCTATCACCGTTTACAGATGTTGAACTTAAGGTCTCTATTAAAGCTTAATTTGTTTTGTGAATTGAAAATAAAATAAAAAAATTTAAAAAGAAAGCAGAAAGAAAAAAACCAAAGAAACACTCAAATCCTTTTCCTGGGAACTGCTAGTGTTCAACTATATTTCATTCTGAATTTGTACAGGTGTTTTTTTTTTTAAGTGAAGTGAAAGATTTTATATTTATTTGTATTCATTTTCAGCTCATTTAGATTTGCCTTATTCTTCTAATTAGTTAACATGTTTTTAGATCCTGACTATCATTCAGTGTATTAACCTCTTCCCTTTCTTCAAGTTAGGGATATTTGCCTAAATCCAGTCCTCTGGAACAGCTTCCATTTTTCCACTATTTGTAATGATCATTGACAATGATTCAAGAATCCTATCTATTGGTTCTTTCCCTCATGTCCAGCAATATCATTAGATAATATCCTTACAACCCTGCTTACTTAATCTCATTGATGGAAATTACTCTCTCACTGTGTCACCCATCTATTTAATTATCTTGAGTTTTAACTCCCAGGGAGTTGTTTTTGCTATATAATAATAGCTAACGTTTCTATCGCACCTACTATGTGCCAGGCACTATGCTAAGCACTTTATCAATACTCCCTCATTTTATCCCCACTCTAATCTCGGGAGGTAGGCACTTTTGTTATTCTCATTTTATAGATTAAGAGACATACTGAGGACAGTGGAGTGACTTGTTTGTAGTGACATACATAGTTAAATATCTAAGACAAGTTTTGAACTTAGGTCTTCCTGACTCAAATTCATTGTTCTATTCACAGAACCACTTAGAACTAATTATGGGAAAGACCATGTCTGTCAACCCAATTAATTACTATCTTAATCATTAATTATAAATTTATTTATATTATTACTTAGTTACTATTTAAAGTCAAAATTTTTATACCTACAAATGCTGTATAGCCAGGACATACATCTCTCTGTGTCTCTGTCTCTCTTCTTCTCTCTCCTCCCTCTCTCTGTCTGTCTGTCTCTCTGTGTGTATATCTCTCTGATTCTCTCTCTGTCTCTGTCTCTCTCCTCCTCCCTCTCCCCTCGTCTTTGTCTTTCTGTCTCTCTTTCTCTCTGTATCTCTGTCTCTCTCTTCCCCCTCCTCTTTCATTCTCTGTCTCTGTCTCCATCTCCATCTCTGTATCTCCCTGTCTCTCCTCCCTGTTTATCTATTTATCAATCTATTGATCTATCTAAATGCATTCGTTGTCTCTGGCATGAGGCACTTAAGACAGTATTTAGACACCGGACAGCTACACATAGAACCTTCAAAGAACCTTCATCTGGCAAATGATATTAATGAGCACCCAAAAAAATCCAGATTGATTAATGAATTATCAGTTAACCATATCACTTTCCTTGGAAGGTCCCCTCTATCCTTCCTTGGAAAACAAATTTGCATTTCTGTTTTCATAATCTCCTTGTGAACTTCTTAGTCATGTTGAACTGACTTCCCTTGTAGAATTTGAAGCCATGGACTCCTACCTATAAATTCTTTGAAACCTTTGAAATCTGTTCTCTCAAAGTCTATGGTACTTTTCACACTATATCTGGATTTATTTCAGTTAAAAGAAAAAAAGGTGAGATGGAATCATTACCTTGATCTCAAAGATCTCAACATTTCCATTTCAATGAATTTGGCTGAAATCAGATCCAGAATAATATTTTGCTGCTTCATTTCCTCCACCTCCTGGAGAATTTTGCTGAGATTCTTTCCTAAATCTTCTTTCCTTCAATCAACATTTATTAAGCACCTATACTATGTCCCAAGCCCTGTGCTAACCAATGGGGATACAAAAGGAGACAAAAGATAGTCTCTGCCCTAAAGAAGTTTACAATCCAATGGAGGAAGCTCATCCAAATTACCCATGCTTCTCTTAGAAATTTATAGCCTGAAGGCAGGTATTAGCCCTTAGAGGAAATATAGCCCTTCAGAGTCATAGAACTTTAGGGTGAGGATGTCCTTAGAACACAGAATGTCAGAGTTGGGAGGAACCTTACAGCAGGAGATATCAGAGCTGGGATGAAGGAGCCTTAGAACAGGGTGTGAGATAGCTTGGGAGGGGTCTTAGAACAGGCAATGTCAGAGCTGGGAGGGGTCTTAGGACCCAGAACCCATAGCTAGAAGTGGGCCTAATGACTAAGAACATTAGAACTGGAAATACAGTTTATCTCATGGGAGCTCAAGTTTTATTTTCTATGGAAGAAAGCTAAAGCTCAAAGAGGCAGTAGGGAGGAAACAATTCATGTTCATCGATAGATATTCTCAACATTTTGCATATCCAGGACCCCTTTGGTGATCTAGGATCCCTTTTCAGAATAAAGATTTTTAAAGGCACGAAATAAAATATATAGGTTTATAAAAGAAATCTGCTCTATGGAAACAAACATCAAAATATTATGTTAAAAAGTGCACAGACTCTAGGTTATGAGTTCCTGATTCCAGCATTTTTTTTTTAAAACAAAAAAGCCCTATGAGATATCCTAATTTTACAGATGAGGAAACTGAGACCCAGAGAGATTAAATGACTTTTCTGTCATCAGGTATCAGAATCGGAACACAGGGGCTGTGGCCTCTAACTTCAGGATGCTGAGCCCCATCCACATCTGCTTTAGTCGTGTCTCTAGCTAGATTTCATGCCTCACCCAACCTGTCCCTCCATGAAGCCCCAAGTTGGCTGAAGCTCCCTCCATCCCTCTCTCTGATTCACTGACCACTGGCCCAGCTTGCTTTTGTTTATAAATAACAAGAGCAAAAATGTACCAGAGCCCAGGCACAATATTTCCATCCATAGTGTAATAAAAGGAACAGGGGATGAATTTACAATCAGGGATTATAAAGCAATTGGGGCCATAAAACCATTCAGGTGGGTTCAGGTAAAGGTGAGAGAGAAGTTCAGGAGTTCAGCACCTGAGGGACTTCTGGGAGGTTGGTGTCCTGTAAACGGCCACGGAACCAGGTGTCCTTGGAGTCCACCTTCCTGCTGGCCTCTGATTCAGGTCTGGAGTCACAGCATGTAGGATTGGAAGCAACTGCAGAGGTCTAAGTCTAGTTTTGCCTTTCCCTGAAGTGTCTGACCTCCACGAATGGCTGTGTGTATGCAGGTGGTCTAATTAAGGGAAGCAAGGTGCTGGGATAATGAATTAAAAGTGAAGGACTCCTAAAGGGAAAGATGAGGGAGAAATGCACTTCAGGCATAAGGTATAGGATACGTCGAGGCATGGTAATACAAAATGAAATGTCAGGTATAGGGACAGCGGAGAATATGTGGAAGGATGGTGACTGAGTGGAGAGGAGATGGAGGTGAGAGATGTTGGGGAGATGGAATTAAGACTTGGAAAGTGGATGGATCTGGGGAGTGACAGGAGGAGTCCAAGGCGATTCTGAGATGGTGAACCTGAGTGATTGGAAAAATGGTAGTCGCCTCAAAAGAAACAATAATACCTACAATTTATATAATGATTGAAGGTTTCCAGAGCATACATGCCCTATGAAATAGGTGCTATGATTATCCCATCTTATAGCTGAGGCAACTGAGGTTGAGAGAAGTAAAGTAATTTGCCCAGGAGCATGTAGCTAGGAAGGGTCTGAGTGAGAATTTGTCTTCCTCTTTCCTGATCCAGAGCTTCATTCACTAAGCCACTTACTAGAAAGTTAGAGAGGGACAGTTTTTTTGGGGGGGAAGATAAGTTTTGGGGTTTAAGA
>JAJPUD010002888.1:127869-140944 GCA_023553655.1 Myrmecobius fasciatus
AAGGAGAAGGAGAAGGGAGAGGGAAGCAAGCAGAAATGGAGGAGATAAAAAGAGAGAGGAGGGAAGGGAGGAAGACAGAGAGGGAGGGAGACAGAAGGTTGGAGGGAGAAGGAGAAGGAGAGGGAGAGGAGAGAGAAAGGAAGAAGGAGAGGGAGGGGAGAGAGAGAGAGAGAGAGAGAGAGAGAGAGAGAGAGAGAGAGGAGAGGAGGGAACAGTATTGCTTATTGCTAGACTTGTTTAAATGGTCTCCAGATAAGTATTGGTCATTGTGTTGTTTGTTTTTCATTCTCAGAGAAGACCTATGACTTTAGGAAGGTGATGTCATGATTTGCAAGAGAATTGGACTTAAGTGAGGCAGATTTATGCAAATTCATCAGCCTCATTCTCTCCTTCCAAGCCTTCAGATCCTTGTGGCAAGATATAGATCAGGATGACTGTTGTTGACCCCAGATACATTAGGTGACCTTGGACTCTTTAATTTAAGGTCTTTTCCAGGTCTCAGTTTGTCTGAGGTAGTGCCAATTCAGTGTAAGAGGTAAGAAAGGCATTGTGGAGCTAAGATTTGAGGTAGAGAATTGCCTAGTTTGCCTGCTTAAAACAATCAAATGAGAAGGGGAAGACCCTCAGTGTCTCTGGCCAGAATAAAAAATATTTGCCCAGAACATTCTGAAGGCATTTGGTATTTGGCTTGAGGTTGGATTGTGTGACGTTTGAGTTCTTCCCTGACTATAAGATTCTATAACTATAATTCTATGAAATGTCTAAGTATCTATAGACTAACTGCACTCTGAGTCAGACTGAGTCTGATGGGCCACCCAATACCAGCTGAATGTTGAATATTTGTGTTCAGATCCAACTTCCTTAGATATGTTATAGATCCCCTTTCTCAGTGACCCATTGAAAATCTTATTTACGGGTTCATGATCTAGACATAAAGAATGATATTATAAACAAATTAGAGGAACATACGATAGTTTATTTTTCAGATCTGTAGAGGAGGAAGGAATCTGTGACCAAAGAAGAACTAGAGATTATTACTGATCACAAAATAGATAATTTTGATTATATTAAGTTAAAAAGTTTTTGTACAAACAAAACGAATGCAGACAAGATTAGAAGGAAAGCAATAAACAGGGAAAACATTTTTACATTCAAAGGTTCTGATAAAGGCCTCATTTCTAAAATATATAGAGAATTGATTCAAATTTATAAGAATTCAAGCCATTCTCCAATTGATAAATGGTCAAAGGATATGAACAATTTTCAGATGAAGAAATTGAAACTATTTGTAGTCATATGAAAAAGTGCTCCAAATCACTATTGATCAGAGAAATGCAAATTAAGACAACTCTGAGATATTACTATATACCTGTCAGATTGGCTAAGATGACAGGAAGAGATAATGATGAATGTTGGAGGGGATGTGAGAAAACTGGGACACTGATACATTGTTGGTGGAACTGTGAACAGATCCAACCATTCTGGAGAGCAATTTGGAACTATGCTCAAAAAGTTATTAAACTATGCATACCCTTTGACCCAGAAGTGTTTCTACTGGGCTTATATCCCAAAGAGATCTTAAAGGAAGGAAAGGGACCCACATGTACAAAAATGTTTGTGGCAGCCCTTTTTGTAGTATCAAGAAACTGGAAACTGAATGGATGCCCATCAGCTGGAGAATGGCTGAATACATTATGGTATATGAATGTTATGGAATATTATTGTTCTGTAAGAAACGACCAGCAGGATGATTTCAGAGAGGCCTGGAGGGACTTGCATGAACTGATGCTGAGTGAAATGAGCAGAATTAGGAGAATATTATACACAGCAACAAGACTGTATGATGATCAATTCTGATGGATGTGGCTCTCTTCAACAATGAGATGATTCAAAGCAATTCCAATTGTTCAGTGATGAAGAAAGCCATATACACCCAGAGAAAGGACTGTGGGAAGTGAGTGTGGACCACAACATAGCATTCCCACTCTCTCTGTTATTGTTTGCTTGCATTTTATTTTCTTTCTCAGTTTTTTTCCTTCTTGATCTGATTTTTCTTGTGCAGCAACATAATTGTATAAATATGCATACATAAATTGGATTTAACATATATTTTAACATATTTAACATACATTGGACTACCTGTCATGTAGGGGAAGGGGTAAGGGGAAGGAGGAGATAATTTGTAACAGAAGGCTTTACAAGGATCAACGTTGAAGAATTAGCCATGCGTATGTTTTGTAAATAAAATGCTTAAATAAAAAAAATGAAAAGAAAAAAAAAAGAAAATCCCATTTATTTTCCTATGAGGTACAGTGGATTCATTCATTCAAATCATTCAGCAGAGATAGCAAGTTTTATAGGATCAAACTTAGAAGCAGAGGAGAGCTTAGGGGTCATTTAGTCCAATCCCTTTATTTTACAGAAAAGGAAACTGAGATCTATAGAGACTAAGTAATTTTCTGATATATACATAAGTAGTAAGTAACAGATTCAGGATTTGAACTCAGGTCTTAAAAGCAGGTCCAGTGATTGGCTCTTAGAGCCAAGAAGATGAGTTCAAATCTTGTTTTTGATATGTACTGTGCAAGTTACCTCAGACAACTCAGACTAAAAATTTCAGAGAATGTATTTACCTGGACTGGTAGAGAGAATTTTCTTCATTGGAAGTTCCCCCAAACACAGGTTTGGACTAGTATTTACCACATAAAGTTGATGTGAGGTTCAAATGAGATAATATATGTAACTTGCTTTGCAAACCTTAAAAGCACTATATCAATGTCAGCTATAATTACTATTTTTATGCTTTCTTCAAGCTTCATCTCAATCTCACCCACTGAATTAAACCTCCCTTGATTACCTCAGCTCATAGTCATCTAAATACCACCCACACAACTATTTTTGGCTTATTTTGTCCCCACCAGATTTCCCTGGGAACCTCTGAATTTAGCTCATGTCTACATCTCCACAAAGATGAGTTTCCTTAAACGTCCCCTAAAGCACTTAACTTGGAATATCAGATACAGGTTAGCCTTAACTTCACCCCACAGAAAAAGTTCTAGCCGAAATAAAGAATTCATATCATGAATCCATTTACATTCAAGATATCTATCTTTGCCTCTCTATTGAAATCTATTTCCTCCCAGAGATTTATATAGTCCTTTAGCCTTTTATTCTGTCAATGATTTCTACTGCCTTCACAATTCTTATTTCTATTTCAAACTATATAAGATTATTCCATTGTGTTTTTATGTTTTCTGGGAAATCCAAAGGGTTGTGCCTTCTCAAATGTTGATTCATTTTTCTTCATCCTGAAATATTTATTCATGAACACATGGATTTGTTTAGCTGACTTAGACGTTATATTCCTTTCTGTTATTGATATCTTCTTTGTTGGTATATCCTCTGCTTTAATTGAGTTTCATAATTTCATTTTTTATATTCCTCTATTGCTCACTTCCTGACTCCTTCCTTTTTGATTGCAGTTTCCCTGGGGACTGGGTCCCAGAGCCATCTCATTTTTTTCTCACACAGTACAATTCACATTTCAGTAACTCTAGTTCCTGTTTCAACTGACTTCTGGAGGGATAAAGCTGGTACCAACTGAATTCTGAACTTTTCCCCTTAGGCTTGGTAGAGTTCCACATAACTATACACACTGTAAGGTTACTTCTCTTCCTTAGTTCTTTGGCTGAATTCTGTTGGGCTACTATCCCAGCCAGTACAGGCTTCTGCCTTTTGGTTTTTGTTGGCATTGTGAGATCAGAAGGCATAATTGTTTTTTTTCTCTTTATTTTATTATTTTTTGAAATACATATAAATTTTTTTAAACATTCATTTAAAAATGAATTCCAAATTTTCTTCCTCCCTCCCTGAGAAGGCAAGCAATTTTATATGGATTATATATGCACAGTCATGCAAAAACACATTTCCATATTAGTCATGCTGCAAAAGAAAACAGACAAAAACAAAACCCCCCAAAAAAGAAAAATAAGAAAGTTTTTTTTTTTTTAAAGAATGCTTCAATTTGCATTCAGATTTCATCAGTTCTTTCTGTGAAGGTGGATTTTCATTCACATTTCATCATTTCTTTCTGTGGAAGTAGATTGCACATTTCATTAATCATGGTTCATTGTATTACTGAGAATAGCTAAGTCATTCACAACTGATCATCACACAAGGTTGCTATTATTGTGTACAGTGTCCTCCTGGTTCTGCTGACTTCACTTTGCATCAGTTCATATAACTCTTCCCAGGTTTTTTTTTTTTTAACATTAAATAGTTGAGTTCCATTGCAAGCCCATTGGCCAGCATGTACAGCCCTGGCAGTGTAGTGGGCTGTGGGAGAAAGGGTACTTACTGAGTGAGCAAGTTAGAGGCTAGAAATTAGTCTTCTCTACTTTTCGTTCATCAAATTTTATTTTGTTGAGTTTCTTGATGTCTTAGACCATGGAAATAGTTGAAATTGCTTTATTTCTGGTTAATAAATTCTATTTTGGAAAAGTTTGGGAAATGCTGAAGATCAGAGAAAATATCTAGTCTTCCAGATTGTTGTTTATGTTTTGTCAGGTTTTAGCTTTAATATTACCCCAAGAATTTGTACTCCTCTGATCCCAAAGGAAAACAGACTTGGAATTTATAGAGAATCAATCTATTATGAAATATGAATCCCTTCTTTCCCTGGGGGTTTATATAGGCTACTAGTCTTATAATAATATCTTAAGGCTTTGAATTCTGATTTAGAAAAAAATGAAATTTTGGTTGCTTTTGAATAATTGGAATAATACTTTAAAGTAGGAAAAGTCCAGATCTACTCCCCTAATTGTGGCTGAGTCCCTTATGACTCAGTTCCAGACTACAAACTTGCTTCTCTAGCTTTTTTCTAGTACAATGAGCCAGAATCTATTTGCTGCTGTTCACCACTGTTATCTGTTACCATTCCATGCTCCCCCCAAGTCATCCCATTGAGGTGCTAATTAATATGACCATATGTTCCAGTTGGAGATATGAGTCTCCCCTAAAGCTCTAATCTTAGCTTCTTAAAAACAATGACCACCATCATCACCATAGCAGCAACTACAACTATCACTATTACCACCATTATCACATTTTCTTCCTCTTCCTCCTCCTCCTCACTCTTATAGCACCTTCTACAAAAGGAACCCCATAAATACTAAATAAAGTGAGAATAAAGTCTTAAACATGTCTTCCTGTGGCCACAGTGTATAATGGACAAAAGATTGAATTGTAATCAAAAGGATCTGGTATTCTTTTGCAGGATTACATCTTCCATGCTGAGCATCCCTAGAAAGCTACTGCCAATTAACTCTCTGGGCCTCAGTTTACCCATTTGTAAAATGACACTATATAATTGAGACTATATGCCATGTAAAGTCCCTTTAAGCTCTAATATTTTGCATCCTATCCAAGGGAATGAATCCTCTTTCTCGCCTTTCATTACTCTTTTGCGTTTATGCTGGGAGAGCAGAAAATGTCAGAGATAGGAGAGCCAGTAGACTAGAACACAGAATGTTAAATTTGGGATGAACTTTGGGATCATGGAGTCCATCTCTCCAATTTTAAGGATTTATTTTTGTTTATTTTACCTGAAGAGAGACAACATGGCAGGTGGCTAGCTCTTTAAGTTTCTAAATTGCAGAGAAAGTGTCAGCCTGCATTGGTTGAGAGAGTGTCATCATTTGAGAGTTCCTGATATCAAAAAAATCACACATCCAATTTTTTTTAGTCAATAGGAAAATTAGATCAGCATGGGGGCTCTAGAAAGCACACTATACTAAGCAATGACTAGAAGAAAACCTGAGAAAGGAAAAATGGTGTTCATGTTGGAATATCTGGGAAGACTCCAGAGAGGAGATGCTAACTGAGGAATGAGAAAAAATTTGAAGTAATATTTTGAAGAAATATTTCAAGGAATGAAGAGGGGCAAGAAATGAAATTGGTGGGGCAGCTAGGTGGCGCAGTGGTTAGAGCACCAGCCCTGAAGTCAGGAGGACCTGAGTTCAAATCTGGTCCCAGACACTTCCTAGTTGTGTGAACCTGGGCAAGTCACTTAACCCCAATTGCCTCAGCAAAAAAAAAAAAAAAGAAATGAAATTGGTTATCACCATTGTCTGCTAAATGCATCCATTCTATGGTGGATTGTATGGCTCAGTACATGAGCCAGTAAACCAACATTAATTAGTAGAATATGAGTGTTTTCTGCTAGAGTACAATATATATAAAGAAGAGATGGACCACAAAATAGTGAACTCTCGATAAATATTGGATCAAAGTGGTCCCACTTATTTCTAGAGGATACAAGGATAATGATTATTTTTGATCCTTCTCTTCCAGAGACATACTGCTATATCTCCCATGCTTCCAAGGTATCCTGAGGGGCTTGTGAATGTTTTTATCTTCCTACAGTTGAGTCCTTGATGGCTATGTTCCCTTCCTTGGTAGGAGGAGGCCAGGTGTCATTCATCCACTTAGCATCAATTACCTTCTAAAAAGAACTATTTTCTCCAAAGGTACAGAAAGAATAAACATATAATCATCCGTTCCCCCAATACCTGGGGCATACACTTCCCTATACCACTTCAGTCTCTGAAGGAAATAGTTTTGCAACTGAGTTCTGAGTTCTATTCCTACATTGCATCAGTCCCATCAAATTCATATCTAGATGTGGTACAATGGTCAGAAGAAGCTGAATCTGCATCCCAGATAGTGATAGGCTGAGATCTTGAAGGTCACTGCCAAAGGTTGCTTTTTGTTCTTCAGGTCTTGGTTGCTGAGTTGGCTTCAAAAGTCAATCTGAGCTCTGACTTTTAGATTATTCTAGTTCTTTCTCCCAATCTTATGAAACTCCAAAATGGTCTCATCAAATAGGAATAAGGGAAAAGAGGGAGTAGCTCAAGTTCCTAGGTCTTTATGAAAGTTTTCAAAGCTGATTGAAGAGTCTGTTCTTTTCTTTCTTTCTTTTTCTTCTTTTTTTCTTTTCTTTTCTTTCTTTTTTTTCCTGAGGCAATTGAGGTTAAGTGACTTGCCCAGGGTCACACAGCCAGGAAGTATCTGAGATCAGATTTGAACTCAGGTCCTCCTGACGTCAGGGCTGGTGCAGTCTTTTCTTTAAAACAGACCAGAACCAGTTACAGAATGCCTACACATGCTCCCTTATCCTCCCAAACATTTGCCTTATGCTTCATCTTGATTCTCTCAGTAGCAGGCTTCCTAATGTCTTTACACGAGAGATAGTGTGTAGTGTGTCAGGTACATACAGATCTGTATTATATAAGGAGAAAGCATAGGGTTACATGATCATAGATTTATGACTCAAAAGGACCTTTGAGCTTATCAAATTTATCATTCTTAGTTTTACAGATGAGGAAACAGACCCCAGAGAGGTTAAGTGAAGGAAGACATCCTACTCCTGTAGCCTTGACCATAGTAGCCTAGAACTGGGTGAGGGAAAGGGGCAGAAAACTGCAAGATGTGGGTTATTAGAAGACCATAAGACACAGTGATGGCTGGCTGGAGGACAATTGTGGGTTGGAAGAGCATTCCCCCTGAATTTCAGGGCCCTGTGGTAAAGTCTGTGTTGCCCTGCCTTAGTTTTGCCTCAGCTCAGGTGAATGATAATAAAGGTAAATAATACATATAATTGGGATATACAATTTCTTTACATGGACAAGATAAGGGGTTTGCTTTTGGGAAAAGCAGGTTAATGCTGAATGGAAATGTCCTGGACAAAGTAAAAGATAGTGGACATGTTGTAACTGGTTCAGGGCAGCTAACCATGTGTGTTGAAGAGGAAGCTGCTTGACTGGCTTCTGAGTCATTCAAAAAGGATTAGAGGTTTTAGGCACTTCCTTTCTATTTCATTTGGTGACTCTTAGACTCACCAAGACTGGATTGAGACACTTCTGTAAGAGGAGAGGCTAGGGGCCTTTTATATATACTTTGAGGCTATATTGTCCTATGAAACGACCTCAGTATCTAGCCTTTTCTGTTTAAGATGAAAGAAATGGAATCTTCATGGGCTTGTCAGTTTTGAAAGATCCAGGGGGTACCCCAATGTTCCAGAATGGGTTTTGTAGCCAGCTCAGTATTGAAACCCCAAGGAATGAGGAGTGACCTTCTAGATCCAAGTCACTCAAAATTGAAGTGAAAACTTACCCAGCATTCCTGCTGTATCTGAACATGAATTTGGTAGAATCAATACTCTTCAGGAGACAAGCTAAATTTTGAGCCTGCTTCTCTAGAATCTGGAATGGCATAGGGAAGAGTATGTTCCTGAAGTCTTTTTTTTTTTTTTTGAGAGATAGAAAAGAATATTATATTTGCTATTTCCATACTTTGAAGTACATATTTCTTTGTAAAAATGAAATGATATTAAGAATAGAATTGGAGCACAAAGTACTGACTCTACTAATGGGGAAAACACAAATGATGGGGTCTCGAGTTGATGGCAGTTGAAATCTAGGGATACCTAGAACCCTGAGGGGGAGATTACGAACCTGGCTTTGGGAGAAAGGGCTAGAGTCTATTTGCTACTTTTTTTTTTTTTTATTATAGTCACTTTAGTCATGTCTGATTATCCATGACCCCATTCTGGGGTTTTCTTGGACAAAACTATTGGGGTGCCTTGCCATTTTCTTCTCTAGCTCCTTTTACAGATGAGGAAACTGAAGCAAACAGGGTTAAGCGACTTGGGGTCACACAGCTAGTAAGCATCTGAGGCTATACTTGATCGCATGGAGAGGAGACTTCTCATCTCCTGATTCTGTCTAGCACTCTATTCACTGTATTCCCTAGTTTCCTTTGTTTATTACTACATATAAAAACAACATTGAGGGGAAAGGTGGTAACATTTCAAAAGATCATGAAAGACTTGATGTGATAAACTTTGGAGGGAACTAGAGATTCTAAGAGGAAGGGGTGAGGAGGAGAATAATTCTAGGTATTGGAGAGAACCCATTTAGACCTATTTCTCCATTCACCCCAGGGTTATGGGGATGAGTCAGTATTGCCTTCAGGGATTTCATTGTGAGGGGTGGGGCACTGGGTAGCTTTCTACTATGAGGGAAGGGGAGGTGGTTCAGTGGATTGTAGAATCAGAATCAGAGAAATTTAGTTCTAGCCTGTTACTTCCTGTGTGACTTTGGATAACTTTTATATCTCTAGGACTCAGCTTCTCTCTCTGTTAACTAAAGGATTTAGTTAGATAGATACCCTTTGCAATCCTTTCTAGCTCCTTTAATTACTGTGAACCAGAGAAGGAACATACTACCTGAGAGTGGTGATCTAAGATGATGTTGATGGCCCTTTAACATATTCCCCTTGCCATATTTCTTCATTTGACTCCTTTCCTCCCCACCCAATCACCCTTCTTCCCCATTCCCTCAACATCCCTTCTAGTTTTATGACCTCCTTCAAATAACATCTTAGGACTCTAGGAGAGATAAGAGCCACGGTGTAATTACCTGGGAGCTATAAGCAATTTAAATTGGTTAGAATTCTAATTACCCGAAATCACTTTATTGCCTCCTGGAGATAGTGGGACTGTTCTCACTCACATGTGGTGTACCTGCCCCCCTTCTTTCCAAACAGCCCCTCCCTCCAGCTACCCAAGGGGTCACAGAAAGGCTATGGCCAAATGCCAAGACATTGGAGGTAGGTCACCAGGTTGGACAAAATGATGATTCATAAAGCTTCTTGGAGACAGCCTTGGTTATGGGACTGAACCACTTCAGAGACTGTCAAGTCTTCCAGGATCAAAGACTTTGGAAATAGAAGGGGGCCTTTGTATTTCTTGCCACCCAATCTGGCTGATGAAATCAACCCTTGCCACTATTATTTCCAAGGCTGGAATATCCTTCTTCCCATGTATTATTCTCTTATCGTCCATGGCTCTCAGTGTTTAGCTCAAGAACTCTCTACTCCATGAAGCCTTTTCTGAGCTTTGGTTAAGAACCTCTGCTATATCCAATCCTTTTATACCTCTCATTTTTATAGATAAGGAAATCGAGAAATGTAGAGATCAAGTAACTTGCCTGTGATTTCACTGGTAATATATGGCAGAGCTAGAATATGTAACAGAGGTGATATTTGAACTCAGTTCCTTTGGTTCCAAATCCTGTCATCTTTGTACTTAGTAGGTCTCCCAGTAGGAATTCCCATTGGATATTTCCACTGGGCTGAAATCAGTGACGATATTTTACATAATTTCAACTTTAAATATGGTGAATTTGAATACATGGGATTGATTCAGGGGGAATTCATGATTTGTACTTATTGGAGTCTTGTTGCTATACTATTGCATACTATTGTGGCTAGCAGCTTTAAGCAATGGATAATGGAATTTCTCTATAAAGTTTTTTTTTTTTGGGGGGGGAGAAGGGAAGTAGGTAGAGTAGAAATGCATCTGGAGGCCCGGTCATTCTTAGATGCCTTGTTCCTTTTTAGAACCCATACTTTCTTCAGAGCAGGAGTCTTTAGTCTTTTTTTTTTTTTTGGTCTTAGATCCCTTGGATAGCTTGGGTAAAGGCAATAATCATGCTTTTAAATACATAAAATTAAATATATGGGAGCAAAAAAAGAATTAATTATATTGAAATAATTATTAAAATGTTAAAGAAAATGAGGGAATTGTGTGGTGGAATAAAGGAGGAAACTACTTGGCTCTCCTATTCACCTTTTCCCCACCTCCAAAGACCTTAAAATAATGCCTCTAAAATAAAGTGGCAAAAAATTGAAAGTCAGAGTAAAGTAGCTGTCCAGTCTAACACAGTTTGGTAGGATGATAGGAAAGGTCTGACCTGGGTCGGGGGAAGGGTCAGAATGGGACAGTCTGACTTGATAACTGGGAGTCAATAAATAGTAAGGCCCATGGCAGGTGGGTTGGTAAAGACTCAACTTTAGGAGCTTTTTTTCCCAATGGAGATTGCCAGAATTGAGTAGCTGATCAGAGAAAGATTGTAGGGCCTTTTGTTGGTGCTGGACATGGAAATGCACTAACTAGACAAAGTCCTAGGCTGTGGCTACAGGTGAGAAGGAGTGAGCACAGGTATATGAATTTGATTGTGTGTGTGTGTGTGTGTGTGTGTGTGTGTGTGTGTGTGTGTGTGGTGGGGCTTTACTCACAAAAAAGGAATCCTTGATTTTGGCTCCAGGGAGAGGAGTGAGAAGATGCTTGTGGCTGCCACATGGACCATAAGGGCAAGAGTGTTTGTGGTGGTGATACTAGAATCAGAAGTAGAGAGGATTACTTGAGGGCACCCGTAGATCAAGCTGTTAGCCAGAGGAGCATTGAGCAAACCTAACCTTCGAGTATGAAATACTGGATGAACCAAAAAAGTCAAAGACTTCCAGACAAAGCACAAGAAATAGCAGCAAGAAAAACCGGAAGCCTGGGACATTCTCTCTCACACCCCAGGGGCAGAACCTGATTAACATAAAGTTAACAACTAAGAAGTAGGCTATCAAAAATGAGTAAAAAACAGAAAAAGAATCTGACCATAAATAGCTACTATGGTAATAGAGAAAATTAGGATTCAAACTCAGAAGAAGACAAAATAGTTTTTTGTAAAGTTGCAAAGAAAAATGTAAAATGGAGGGGTGGCTAGTTGGTATAGTGGATAGAGTACCAACCCTGAAGTCAGGAGGACTTGAGTTCAAATTGGACCTCAGATACTTAACACTTCCAGGCTATGTAACTCTGGGCAAGTCACTTAACCTCAAATGCCTCAGCAAAAAAAAAAAAAAAAAAAAGATCACAAGCCCTTAAAAAGACTTCTTAGAAGAGCTTAAAAAGAACTTTAAAAACAAAATGAGAGTGAGAAAAAAGAAAGGGAAAAGAAATGAGTGTAATAAAAGCAAGAAAATTATGAAAAGAAAGTCAAACAATTGGAAAAAGAGAGCCAGAAACTTACAGAAGAAAACAACTCCTTTAAAATTAAAATTGGACAAGAGGATTCTAATGCTTTCATAAGATATCAAAAAATAATAAAACAAAAAGAATGAAAGAATAAAAGAGAATGTGAAACATCTCATTAGAGAAACAACTGACCTGGAACACAGACTGATGAAAAATAATATAAGAATTGTTGGATTACATGAAAGTATGATTAAAAAAAGAATCTAGATACTATATGTCAAAAAATTATTAAGGAAAATTTTCCTTGAAGTTCTAAAGCCAGAGAGTAAGATAAACATTGAAAAAAAAATCAATTGTTAATCTCCTGAAAGAGATCCCCAAATGAAAACTCCTAGGAATATTATAGCTAATTTTCAAAGCTCCCAGGTCAAGGAGAAAATATTACAAGGAATTAAAAAGTAATAATTTAAATATTGTAGTCAGGATAACACATGATTTAGCAGCTTCTACATTAAAAGACTGAAGGGTGTGGATTGCAATGTTCTGAAGAGCAAAGGAGCTCAGTTTCACAATCCAAAATGACCTATCCAGCAAAGTTGAGTGTAATCCTGCAAGAGAATAGATATAATGAACTAAAGGACTTTCAGGTATTTTTGAGAAAAAGATCAGAACTGAATAAAAAAAATGTGACTTTTAAGTATCAGGAGAAACACAAAAAGGTAAATATAGAAGACTCATTAGAAAGAGTTTTAAAATAAATTTAAATATTTTACTTACATGGGAAAATGTTATTTATAACTCTTAAGAACATTATTACTAAAATACTTTGAAAGAGTATACATAATAGAAATCTTAAGGTTGAGTTGATTATGATGGGATGATCCTAAAAAATAAAATTGTTTACAGAGAGGTAAAATAAAGCAAATTATCTCATATAAAAGAGGTATGAATGGAAGAACTGTTACAAAGGAGAGGGATATGAGGCAGAAGATGAGTAGTGTGGGTATCCTATTCTCATTGGAACTGGGTTAAAGAGGGAATAACACATATTTAGTAAGGCTTAAAAATCTTAATTTGCAGCAAAATAGGAAGCCAAAGGGATAGGATAAAAAAGTGCCTCTTGGGAGTGCAGATTAGAGAGGAAGTAATCAGAAGTAGTTTAGATTTTTGAGTGAGTGAGAAAAAGACAGAAAGAGACAGAGA
>JAJPUD010002888.1:141344-174956 GCA_023553655.1 Myrmecobius fasciatus
CAGTTATCTTACTGCACAAGAAACATCAGATCTAGAAAGAGAAGAAGAAAAAAAACAACCTAAGAAGGAAAACAGAATGCATGGAAATATTCACAGAAAGCGTTAAAATGCTGTGTTGTGGTTCACTCTCAGTTCCCACAGGCTTCTCTCTGGATGTATATGACTATCTTCATCGCAGCACAACTGGTTTGAATCACATCATTGTTGAAGAGAACCATGTCCATCAAAATTGATCATCGTATAGTCTTGTTGCTGTGTATAATGTTCTCCTGGTTCTGCTGATTTCACTCAGCATCAGTTCATGCAAGTCTCTCCAATCCTCTCTGAAATCCTCCTGTTGGTCATTTCTTATACAAAACCACATTTAAAAAATGAGAGACACATATAGAGTAACAATAAAGGACCAGAGTAGAATTTATTATACTTCAGCTGTTGTAAAAAAACCAGTAGATATCATAATCATAATCTCAAAATTAAAGTTAAAATAGATTTTATTAAAAGAATGGATGAGGAAACTACATTTTTTGAAAAAAGGTCTCATGGAAAATGAAGTAATATTAATACTATATATATATATATTTACCAAATGATATGCCATTCACACTTTTAAACAAAAAGGTAAATCAATTATAGATGGAAATAAATAGCAAAATTATAGTAATGTGAGACTTCAACAATTTCCTCTCAGAATATGTAAATCTAACTAAAAATAAATAAGAAAGAAGTGAGGGAGATGAACAGAATCTAATACAAACTAAAGATGATAGACATCTGGAGAGATCTGAAGAGGATTAAAAGAAATATACCTTTATTCTCATTTCTACATGGTACCTTAATAAAAATTGATATGCATATTAAATCACAAAACCTTATGGTTAAATGCAAAAACCCAGAATTATTAAATACCTCTTTTTTAGATAATAATACAATAAAAATTACATTTAATAAAGAACCATGAAAACACAGATTAAAATTAATTGGAGATTAAATAACCTAATTTTAAAAATGAGTGGATTAAAGAACAAGTCATAGAATGAATAAATACTTTTATTAAAGAGAATAATTATGAAACAACATATTAAAACTTATGGGATGCAGCAAAAGCAGTAATCAGAGGAAAACTTGTATTACTAAATGTTTATATCATTGAAACAGAGAAAGAGCAGATCAATGAATTGGGAATGTAATTAAAAAAAAACTAGAAAAACAACAAATTAAAAATCCTCAATTAAACACCAAATTGGAAATTCTGAAAATCAAAGATTATAAATGGAGCTATAATAAGTAAGTTAAGAGAACATGGAACATATTACCTATCAAATTTATGGGTAGGAGAAGAATTTATGAATAAAAGCATTATGAGGTATAAAATGACTAATTTTGATTGCATTAAATTTTAAAAAGGCTTTGCATAAATAAAACTAGTGTAGCCAAGATTAGAAGGAAAGCAGAAAATTGGGAAAAAATTTAATAGACAGTTTTTTTGGATAAAGGCCTTATATCTGTATTACAGAGAAAATTTTGTCAAATTTATAAGAAAATGAGTTATTTTCCAATTTACAAATCTTTAAATGATATGAACAGGCAGTTTTCTTGGCAGAAGAAATCAAAGCTGTATGTAAGTCATATCAAAAAATGCTCAAAATCATTGTCAATGAGAGAAATGTAAATTAATGCCATCTTTGAGATACTATCTCATACCTATTCAATTGGGTAAAATGATAGAAGAGGAAAATGACAAATCTTGGAGGGGATATGTAAAAATTGGGACCCTAATAATACATTGTTGGTAGAACCATTTTAATTGATCTAACCATTTTGGAGAGCCATCTGGACTCATGTCCAATGAATTGTAAAACCATACCCTTTCATCCAGTAATATTACTAATACCATTAGGTTTGTTTCTCAAGGTGATCAGAGAAAAAGGAAAAGAACCTCTATGCTCTAAAATATTTAGTTGTTGGTCAGTTCTTTTTTCAGTCATGCATTTCTCTTCATGATCTCATTTGGAATTTTCTTTGCAAAAATACTGGGACGGTTTGCCATTTCCTTCTCTAGCTCATTTTACAAATGAGGAAATCGAGGCAAGAAGGCGTAAGGGACTTGTCCAGATTTACACAGCTAATGTCTGAAGTCAGTTTTGAATTCAGATCTCCCTGACTTCAGGCCAGTTACTCTATCCATCTACCTGCCCAAAATATTTGTAGTAGCTCTCTTTGTAGTAGAAAAGAACTCTAAATTAAGAGGATGCTCATCATTTGGGTAAATGACTGTAATGGAATACTGCTGTGCTATAAGAAATGATGAGCAGATTGGTTTGAGGAAAGTATGAACAGACTTTCATGAAATAATGAAGAATGAAATGAACAGAACCAAGAGAATGCCCAGATACTGGAACCATTCCCATTAGCCTGAATGCTATTTCTATTCCTAGAGAAAACAAGTTACTTCCAGTTGCTGACCTCTTTCTTTTCTAGCTATCTAGGAATTTTGCAAAGAGTTCTAGAATGGCAGAGTGAGTCATTTCTATACTAGTTTCTGTTTTAAAAAAGATTTTTGCATGTCTCCTGTTTCTTTATTTTATGGCTATGATCAAAAAGCGTTTAATATGACATGCTATTTGATGTCTAACAATAGCCAGGCCAGCTGAATAATGATCAACTATCAGTGAAAACTGAAAATACCTAATTCTTATATTGTTTCACCTTGGATTTCTTGAATATGTTTTATCTGATGATGTAGCAAATTTAACAATTCACATGTCAAAGGTCCATGACCCAACAAGAACAGTTATTGTTGTTTGAGTCACACAGATCAGGAGAATTTAACCTTTCTTTGTGTCTGGTGAAGCTGATAGACTCTTTCTCATAATGATATTTATAAATGTATAAAATAAAATACACAGGATTATGAAGGAAACCAAATAATCAAAATACAACTACCTATATACACATCTATGGGCAATACACGCTTTTGTGTATGTATCTGTATATACATATGTTTTCACAATACTCACAAGTATACATATTTAACATAATCTAACGAATACATATTAATTCATGAATCAATGCTTAAGAATCTTTCATATCAACCTCTTGTTAAACATTACCAGTGTACTTGAGAGGCAATAGCCCTAGACTAGGAATTAAGTTAAGGTTTTAGTTAGTTAACTATAACTATAGTTATGTTTAATTAACTATAGTTAGTTAATTATGTTTTCAGTGCTATCTTAATGACTACTTTGCCATATGATCCTATATAAGTCATTTCTTTTCTGGACTTTATTTTCCTCCTTCGCTAATTTTAAGGGGTTGAAGTAGATGATCTCTAAGATTGCCTTTAGTTTTATAATGAATTGTGAATTACACGGCTATGTACTCTCATTTTTGTAATGTCACCATAGTACCCAGGTTGCCTGATTCAAAATCTAGGACCCTTCTTAATTACATTTGCATCCTAAGGTGTGTGTGTGTGTGTGTGTGTGTGTGTGTGTGTGTGTGTGTCCACAACACAAAAGCTTCTGTTTGGATCTGCAGTCCTTCAACCAGGGTGATTAAATGAATGTACATCTTTATATCCACAAGGAAAGGAACCTTTTCCTAACCCAAATTTCCTTCTGGAGGGCTGGAGCCTAACAAGGGACAGATGGCAGAGGAAACATAATCCTAAATAACATCCTCTCCATCCTTCTTTCCCTGAACTCTGTGATCTCATCTAGAGAATGGATTGGATGCAGTAGGGAGCTGGACTGGGATGAAAGATTCAGATTGAATCTCTAAAGGTTTCTAACAAGATTCCCAAACTAATCTAACTAACCGTGAAATCTGATCTTGAACATGTTCCCTTTGGGAGAAAGGAGGTTGGGCTGGGGAGAGGAGAACGTGGAAAATAACAACTTCTTGTGAACACAGCCAAATGTAATCATGGATGGCTGGCCATCAATTGTGTTGATTTCATTAGTGTTTGTTATCTTTTAATTAAGCTCTTCTAATCTTTTTTTTTTTAAGTTTGTTCATTTGCTTTGGTTAGCTTTCCTTTCTTTTCTAGTCTATGGTTCAGCAATTATTATGTCCCTAACCTGGTGAAAGACAAACAAATATTTATCTCTTTCAGGAGGAGAATTCAGGGTGAGGGAGACAGAGGCTTTTGAATCGGAACCCAGAGGCAGATACTACTTCCTATCTCCAAGACTTGGTATTGTCATCTGAAAAATAGGGTTACAACTGTTAGATTTCTTTAAGGAAGAACAAAGGCTCCTATTCTGAATATTTTTAAATCCTAAACATCACAAATAGGGATGGAGCCTGAGAGGAGGTGGCTAAAGAAGGAAGGACCAGTCATGAGAAAGGAATATGATCAGCCACAAAATTTGCCAGAGCCCAGACCAAGGGCTTCCTTCTCTATGAAGCCTTTCCTGCTTGCTGTATCATAGCTGTAGTGCCTTTCCCTCCCCAAATTAACTGATATTTATTTGGTATATATGTTAACAATATTCATATCTCTTTGGGTTCCACTTTTGCCTCTCTAGACATTTCCTACCAAGCCTTTTCAGCTAGGGAACCTTCTTACACTTTGCCCTTGCAGCTCCTTTTCCTGATCAGCTGATTCATTGGTTAATTCCTCACCTGGATCCAATCTTTGGACTTTCTCCTTCGGTTTCCTTTTATATGTTGTCTATCCCCATTAAAAGTATGCTCTTTGAGGACAAGGATTCTTTCCCTTTTGCCTTTGTATTAATAGTACCTGACATATAGTTGGCACTTATATACTTGTTAATTGATAGTGTAACACAGACTTACAAATACAGTAATCATTTAAATACAAATACATATATAACCATTTAAGGTTTATAAACCATTTCCCTTTTGATGATAAATTACATACGTGAAGATTCTTCTTTTTCATCTATGCTTCATATCAACTTTTCCTCACAGGATAAATAGAAATTCCTGTTAGTCTTTTTTTCACTGGATAACACGACCTCCAGACTTCTAGAGACAACATCTTATAAAGGATGGAGAGTTAGATGTTTTTGAAAGGAATATTTTATTCATGGTCTCATTATTAGCTACCTTCCTGATCCCACAATGGGACTGCTCTTTTCTCTGTGATAATATCAATCTTCCTTCTGTTTTTGTTATCCAGTTCAATCAACTGAACCTTAAAATTTTCAACCCATTTCCTTGATACACAATCCCTAAATCACATATTTTAGCTAGAGTTTTAGTATATCTTTGGAAGCTCAATGACTTTGGGTTATTTAACTTATCATATAAGGTAACATCACTTAAAGCTCTTTATAATTTTGCTCCTTCCATCTTTCTAGCTTTCTTACACTTTATGTCCCCACAAATATTGTGATCATGGGTCTACTTGCTGTTCCTCACACAAGATACTCCATCTTTCTTCTTTGGGTCTTTTTGCTAGCACAGTCCTATATCTAGAATTTCCCCCCTCCTCATTTCTACCTTCTGGCTTCCCTGGCTTCCTTTAAATGCTAACTAAAATCTTTAATTTCTATAGGAAGTTTTTCTAAATTTGTGAATGCCAGGATATCCTCCCTTTCTGATTCTTTCCAGTTTATTCTGTCTATATTGTATTGGCACAAAGTTGGAAGGATGGTGTCTCCCCCCATCAGATTATGAACTCCATGAGAACAGTAACTGTATTTTGCCTTTTCTGCAACAACCTCACTTAGCACAGTATCTGACATATATAATGAATGCTTATTGACTGACTTATTAACAGAGGTATGTGAATGTACAGATGTTACCAATTCTTGGTCTTGCCTTTCTTTGTATTGGTGATTGAGTTTCAGTTTTTTTCCTCCGTAAAATGAGAATAATAATATTAAGTCTATTTCGTAGGGTTATTTCTGGTCTTATTTGTCCAAAACCATTTAAAGCAGTTCTTTTTGTGGTGGTGAGGAATTGGAAATTGAAAGGATGCTATCAATTAGGGAATAAATTGTAAAATGTGATTTTGACTGTGGTGCTATAAGAAATAATGAGTAGGATACTGTCAGAAAAACTTTAAAAGACATGAACTGATGCAAAATGAAGTGAGCAGAATCAGGAGAACATTGTATGCCGTAAAAGCAATATTGTATGATGGTCAATTGTGAATGACCTAATTGTTCTGTAATGCTCAGGGAGAAAATGAGGCAGTATCACACAGTGGAAATTAGGTAATGCTTTATTGATGTTAATTGAGAGTTCAGAATCTATAGCTATGGATCAGGACTGGTGGGACTCATGTCTCAAAGCACGAAGTCCAACCCAGAGATTGACACAGCCACAGCCATGTCAGCCGACTGAATACAAAGTACTCAGTACTTTATTGCTGGAGAACACTATGGCCCAGGGGGAAACAAAGAACTCATGGGAACAGCTGAGCACATCTGGTGTCCAAGGAAACCATAAATTCAGTTCTGACGGGTTAGGGAGTAAGGAGCCTTGAGACAGAAACTGGGCAGAGAAAACTTGGGTCATATAGATAAGAGGTAGGTCGAGGCTGACCATCTGGAGGTTTCATGATTACTTTGGAATGTGAGTCCAATTATTTCTGGAGGTCAGGGAGTTGGGGATTGCTATTCTGGGACAGAGCAATTAAGGGAGACTGAAACAGCAATTAAGGGAGACTGATACTGCAACTGAGGGAAACTGAGATAGTAACTGAGGGAAACTGAGACAGTAACTGAGGGAAACTGAGACAGTAACTGAGGGAAACTGAGACAGGCACAACAGTTCTCAGCAATACAATGATCCAAGACTTTTCCAAAGGACTCAAGATGAAAAATGCTATCCTCCCAACAAAGAACTGATGGAATCTGAACACAGATTGAAGCATACTTACAAAAAAAAACCAAAACCAGACAGCTTTCTTTTTCTTTTTTTGGGGGGAGGGAGTAGTGGTCTGTGTTTTCTTTTGTGATATAACTAATGTGGAAATATGTTTTGCATGACTGCACATGTATAATCTGTATCAAATTGCTTGCCTTTTCAATGGGGAAAAGGGGAGAGATGGAGAAAATTTGAAACTCAAAATAAAAAAAAATCAAATATTAAAAATTGTTTTTACATACAATTTTGGGAAAAAGATATAAAAAGAAAAAAAAAAGAAAAGTACTTTTCCAACCTGCGCAGAGCTACAGATGATAGGATAGAGTTAACAGAAGTGACCGGGATAATGAAAGAAGACTCCAAAGATGGGAGGTAGAGATTGCAAAAGATTATTCTTCAATTAGGGCTAAAACAACTTTATAGAGCTCTGACAATTTAGGAAAAACACTGTTCAGCTATCATCTCCAAATCCTCCTTTTGCTAGTCATTCATTCCTGTCCTTTCTATTTGGCTGTTCTTCTTTCAAAGACATCTTGGGTAATTTTTTAAAAAAATCATCATATTTCTAATATCTCTTTGAAGAGAGTGACTTGAGTCTTTTTTTTTTCATGCCAGACCATTACTTGAAGCAATCATTCAGGTTCTGATAAGTGCAAAGCTTTTCTTTCTCTCCTGGATTTTTAGCTTTAATGTGTTCTTCCTGCTTCCTTCCCCACCTCTTCTTCCAGACCTTCATCATCTCTCCCATCCTTCAAAGAGTCAGTTTTGTCAGTATGTCCCTCTGATGGATTTTTACCTTTTGTTTTTCATCTTCTATAATGTCTTTCCATGTTTAGAAAATTGTACGTTCATAAGATCTTAATTTTTCTTGATCAAAGGATCACAGATAGAGAAAAAAAAGGAACCTCAGAGACTATCCAATTTAATATCATTTTATAGATGAGGAAATTAAGGCACAGTGAAGGACAACTGCTCATAGTCTTATATATTAATGAATTTAGAAATAAATGTATTTTCAAAGTTTATCTAGTCCCATAATTTTGTAGATGAGGAAACTGAGGCCTGATTGGGAGGTTAAATGACTTGCCTCTTTGTCCAAATTATATGCCAGTAAAACTGACAATCTAAGTGAAATGGATAAATATTTACAAAAATATAAACTGTCCAGATTAACAGAAGAGGAAGTAGAATACTTAAAAAACCTTATGTTATAAAAAGAAAATTTACAAGCCATAAATGAGTTCCCTAAAAATAAAAATTCCCAGGACCAGATGCATCCATAAATGAATTCAACCAATCATTTAAAGAACAATTAGTCCCAACATGACAAACTATTTGAAAAAAAATTTGGTAAAGGAGTTCTACCAAATTCCTTTTATGACACAAATATGTTTTGATGCTTAACCAGGGAGAGCAAAAACAGAGAAAAAACTATAGAACAATTTCCTTTTTTTAATTAAAGTTTTTTATTTGCAAAACATATGCATGGGTAATTTTTTAACATTGAGCCTTGCAAAACTTTCTATTCCAAATTTTTCCTTCCTTCCCCCACCTTCTCCCCTAGATGACAGGTAGTCCAATACATGTTAACTATGTTAAAATATATGATAAATCCAATATATGTATGCATATTTATACCGTTATCTTGCTGTACAAGAAAAATCAGATCTAGGAAAAAAAAAACATGAGAAGGAAAACAAAATGCAAGCAAACATCAACAGAAAACATGAAAATGCTATGTTGTGGTCCACACTCAGATCCCACAGGTCTCTCCCTGGGTGTGTATGGCTTTCTTCATCACCAAATAATTGGAACTGATCTGAAACATCTCATTGTTGAAGAGAGCCATGTCCATCAGAATTGATCATTGTAGTCTTGTTGCCATGTACAATGATCTCTTGGTTCTGCTCATTTCACTCAGCATCAGTTCATGTAAGTCTCTCCAGGCCTCTTCGAAATCATCCTGCTGGTTGTTTCTTACAGAACAATAATATTCCATTATATTCATATACCATAACTTATTCAGCCATTCTCCACTTGATGGGCATCCATTCAGTTTCCAATTTCCTGCCACTACAAAAAGGGCTGCCACAAACATTTTTGCACACATGAGTCCCTTTCCCTCCTTTAAGATTTCTTTGGGATATAAGCCCAGTAGAAACACTGCTGGGTCAAAGAGTATGCAGAGTTTGATAACTTTTTGAGCATAGCTCCAAATTGCTCTCCAGAATGGTTGGATCCGTTCACAGTTCCACCAACAATGTATTAGTGTCCCAGTTTTCCCACATCCCCTCCAACATTCGTCATTGTCTTTTCCTGTCATTTTAGCCAATCTGACAGGTGTGTAGTGGTATCTCAGGGTTGTCTTGATTTGCATTTCTCTGATCAATAGTGATTTGGAGTACCTTTTCATATGAGTAGAAATAGTTTTAATTTCATCATCAGAAAATTGTCTGTTCATATCCTTTGACCACTTATCTATTGGAAAGTGGTTTGAATTCTTATAAATATGAGACAATTCTCTATATATTTTAGAAATGAGGTCTTTATCAGAACCCTTAAATGTAGATGATTTCCCAAATTATTGCTTCCCTCCTAATCTTGCCTGCATTAGTTTTGTTTGTACAAAAACTTTTTAACTTAATATAACCAAAATTACCTATTTGGTATTCAATTAAGAGTTCCAGTTCTTCTTTGGCCATCAATTTATTCCATCTCCACAGGTCTGAAAGGTACATTATCCTATGTTCCTCTAATTTGCTTATAATATCACTCTTTATATCTAGATCATGAACCCATTTAATCTCATTTTCATATGTGGTGTTAGGTGTGGGTCAAGCCCTAATTTCTTCCACACTAGTTTCCAATTTTCCCAGCAGTTTTTGTCGAATGGTGAGTATTTATCCCCAAAGCTGGTCTCTTTGGGTTTATCAAACACTAAATTGCTATAGTTATTGCCTAGTTTGTCCTGTGATCCTATCCTATACCACTGATTGACTACTCTATTTCTTAGCAAGTACCAAATGGTTTTGATGACCGCTGCTTTACAATATAGTTTTAGATCTGGTACAGTAAGGCCACCTTCATCAGCTTTTTTTTTCATTAATTCCCTTGAAATTCTTGACCTTTTGTTCTTCCAAGTGAACTTTGCTACTATTTTTTCTAGATCTGTAAAATACTATTTGTATAAGTTCCATGAACCCCTGAGAAAAAAGGAAACTCCCTTCTATCGCCATTCAGTTTCCTCCAAAGATCTATCATACCTAATTTTTCTAACATTTTGTTAACCTCCCTAACTTCTTTCTTATTTATTTTGTGGTTTGACTTATCTAATTCCAAGAGAGCAAGATTGAGATCCTCCACTAATATAGTTTTGCTGAATATGTCTTCTTGTATCTCTGTTAGTTTCTCTTCTAGTAATTTGGATGCTATAACCGCTTGGAGCATATATGTTTAGTATTGATACTGCTTCATTTTCTATGGTACCCTTTAGTAAAATATAGTTTCCTTCCTTATTTCTTTAATTAGATCTATCTTTGCTTTTATTTGATCTGAGATCAAGATTGCTCCCCCTGCCTTTTTTTTGTTTACCTGAAACATAATAGATTCTGCTCCAGCCCTTAATCTTCACTCTGTTTTTATCACTATGCTTTAGATGTGTTTCTTGTAAACAACATATTGTAGTATTCTGGCTTTTAATCCAGTCTGCTATCTGCTTCCATTTTATGGGAGAGTTCATCCTATTCACATTCACAGTTAAAATAACTAATTCTGTATTTCCTACCATCTTATTTACCCAAAGTTATGATTTTCTCTTTCCTTTCCCCCTACTCTCCTCCCCAGTATTTTGCTTTTGATGACCACCTCCCTCTAACAGTCCTCCCCCTTTAAAACGCTTCCCTCTTTTTTATACCTTTCTCCTAATTCTTCTATTTTCCCTTCTATTAGTCTTTCCCTTTCTTTCCCCCCTTTCCCTCCCACTTCCCTATAAGGTGAGACAAGTTTCTCTGTGAAACCAAATATATATGATATTCTCTTTTAGAGCCAAATCTGATGAGAGTAAGATTCACACAATGCTCATCCTCCTCCCTTCTTTCCCTCAATTATAATAGGTTTTCTTTGTCTCTTCATGAGATGTAATTTCCCTTATTTTACTTCCTTTTCCCTCTTTTTCCAGTATGATCCCCTTTCCACCTCTAGTTTCTTTTTCATATGAAGAAATAAATATATATCAAATTAAAATAAAATAAAATTCTACCTGAATTCTCTAAGTATTCCCACAACAGACATATAGTTCTCAAAAGTTCTTTTCTTTTTACCTTCTTATGTTTCTCTCAAGTTCTGTGTTTGGAGGCCAGATTTTTTGTTCAGTTCTTGTCTTTTGATTAGAAATAGGTGAAATTCACCTATATCATTAAATGTTCATCTTCTTCCCTGAAAGATAATGCTCATTCTAGCTGGATAGCTTATTCTTGGCTATAATCCAAGTTCCTTTGCCTTTTGGAATATCATATTCCAGGCCCTTCTATCCTTTAATGGGGAAGCTGATAGATATTGGGTGATCCTAATTGTGGCTCCTCAGTATCTGAATTGTTTCTTTCTGGCTGTTTGTAATAAATTTATTTTTATTTGGTGTGATAATTCTAAAATTTAGCCAAGATATTCCTTGGGGATTTAATTTTGGGGTCTTTTTCAGGAGGTGATTGGCAAAGTCTTTTGATGGCTATTTTACCTTCTGATTCTAAAATATCAGGGCAGTTTTCTTTTATGATTTCTTTTAAGATAGTGTCTAGGTTCTTTTTTTCATCATGACTTTCAAGAAGTCCAATAATCCTTAGATTGTCTCTCCTAGATTTATTTTCCAGATCAGTTGTTTTTCCTAGGAGGTATTTCACATTTTCTTCTATTTTTCATTTTTTTTTTGTTTTTGTTTGACTGATTCTTGAAGTCTTATTGAGTCATTCACTTCCATTTGTTCAGTTCTAATTTTTAATGTATTATTTTCTTCAGTTACCTTTTTTAGCTCCTTTTGTAATTGGCTAATTGAATTATTTTATTCATTGCATTCTTTTTACATTTCACCAATTTTGTTTTTTGGTGAATTGGTATCTCTTTTTCATAGGTCTTTTGTAGGGCATTATGTTTTTTTTTTTTTTTTTTTTTTTTTTATGGCTGAGGCAATTGGGATTAAGTGACTTGCTAGGGTCACACAGCTAGGAAGTGCTAAGTGTCTGAGGCCACATTTGAACTCAGATCTTCCTGACTTCAGCACTGGTGCCTTATCTATTGTGCCACCTAACTGCCCCCATTATATGCTTTTTTCATTCCTTCTTGCAATGATCTCATTTCATTTCCCCATTTTTCTTCTTACTCTATTTTAAGATTCTCTATGAAGTCTTCCAGGAAAGCCTTGTGAAATGGGGATCAATTCACATTACCCTTTGCAAACCACCCTGTTTTTCTTTGCAGCTTCCTTTGGAGTTGGTTTGCCTTTAGGAAAAGTAGGATCTGAGATTTCTATAAAAGCTGTCTAGGGTGAGAGTTCTTTTTTTTTTTTTAATTCATTTTTTAAGGCTTGAGGTCTGTTCAAAGCAAAGGAGGGACAGCTGCTTTAATTTGCCTGGGGCAGTTTTGTTGATTGATTTCCTGTACTGGGTAATCCGGGCTAGGTCCCATGTTCTTCCCGGGCTCAGTGGTTTACAATTTGTCTTTTACAAATGGCAAATCTGCCAAACCATCTGCTTGCAACCAGGACAGAGTAGCTTAAGAGACTCAGAGAAACTTCTCAGGTGCTTGGAACCTGTAACCATCTGAGTCGCTGCCCCAGCTACCTGCCCTGTTTCCCTGGGCTGCTGTCTGGGCTTGCCAGACTGTCCCCCTGCCTGTTTGAAACAGACCTGTTCTGACGTTCTTCCAAAATTACTTCTTTTGGTAATGTGCTGTACTCCAAATATATGGGGGTGTTTTGACTCCAAAACCAGTTCAGAGGTTTAATCTGCTGTTGGTTTGAGGAAAGGTCAGAGGAGGTCACAGAGAGTCGTGTCTGTTCTCTGCCATCTTGGCTCTGCAGAACAATTTCCTTAAAGAAGATAGATACAAACATTTAAAATAAAATACTAACAAAGAGATTACATCAGTATATCACAGATCACTATGAACAGGTGGAATTTATACCAGGGATACAGGACTGGTTCAGTATTAGGAAAACTATCAGCATAATTGACCGTATCTCTAACAATAGCATCCTTCCAATATGATTTTATCAATAGATGCAGAAAAAGCCTCTGATAAAATATAATATCCATTTCTATCAGATACTAGGAGGGATAGGAATTAATAGAACCTTTTTTAAAATTAAAAGTAATATCTAAAACCAAGAACAAGCATTATCTGTAACAGATAAACTTGAAACTTTTCCAATAAGATCAACAGAGAAACAAGGGTGTCCATTATTACTATTTTTCTTTAATATTGTCCTGGAAATGCTAGTTATAGTAATAAGACAAGAAAAGGAAATTGAAAGAATAAAAGTTAGAAAAAGAGGCAACAAAAACTGATATTCCTTGTAGAGGATATGATGGCATACTTAGAGAATCAATTGGGAAAAAAAAAACTAGATGAAACAATTAATAACCAGCAAAATTGCAAGATATATAATAAACTCATATAAATCATCAGGATTTCTATATATTCTCAACAAAATCCAGCAGGAAAAACTAGAAAGAGAACTGCCTTTAAAAAACTGAACACAAAAGAAAATAGTTTTACATCTACCTGACAAGACAAACCCAGGGATTATATAAATATAATTACAAAACACTTTTCATACACATAAAGACATATCTAAACAACTGGAGAAATATTAATCGCTTATGGGTAGGCTGAGCCAATATAATAAAATAACAATTCTAACAAAGTTAGTTTACTTATTCAGTGCCATAATAATCAAACTACCGACAAATTATTGTACAAAGCTAGATAAAATAGTGACAATTCATCTGGAAGAACAAAAAGTCAATAATGGCAAGGCAATCAATTTAAAAAATATTAAGGGATGTGGTCTAGCAGTTCCAGATTTCAAACTATATTACAAAGTGATATCATGAAAACAATCTGATACCAGCTAAGAAATAGAGATCAATGGAATAGATTAGCTATACAATACACAGAAGTAAATACCCAGACTAATTTAGTGTTTGCTAAACACAAAGATCTAATTTTTTTTTGGGGGGGTAAGAACTCAAACTTTGATAAAAATTGCTGGGAAAACTGAAAAGCAATTTGGCAGAAACTAGATAAAGATCGAACAAAATATTATACCATATACCAAGGTAAGCTCAAAATGAAAACATGATTTAGACATAAAGGAAGATATCATAAATAAATTAAAGGAGCATGGAAAAAGATGAGACTATGGGAAGTAAAATAGATAATTTGATTACATGAAATTTCTTTTGCACAAACAAGACTAATACAACCAAAATTAGAAGGAAAACAGGAAACTGGGGGGATTTGCAACAAGTTTTTTTTTTTTTTTTAACAAAAGTCTACTTTCTCAACTATATATTTTTTAAATTTATAAAAATAGGACCCATTCCCCAGTTGATAAATGGTCAAAGGATATGAACAGGCAGTTTTCAGAAATCAAAGTTATCAAAAGTTACATTAAAATGCTCTAAATCACTGCTGATTAGAGAAATGCAAATTAAAATAGCTCTGACACACTTCATATCTATCAGATGGACTAACATAACAGAAAAGGAAAATAATAAGTCCTAGAAGGCATATTGAAAAATTGAGACACTAATGCATTGTTGGTAGAGTTGTAAACTAGTCCAATCATTCTGGACAGCAATTTTGTACCTATACCTAGAGGGTTATAAAATTATGTATATGCTTTGATTCAGCAATACCACTATTAGGTCTATATCCCAAAGAGATCCAAAGATCACTTTGGATAAAAACATTTATAGAAATGTCTTTTTTTTTTTTTTGGTGGCAAAAAATGGAAAATCCAAGGTGATTCCTACCAGTTGGGAAATGGTTAAACAAGTTGTGTCATATAATCAGACTAGAATAATTGTGCTATAAGAAATGAGGAGCAGGATGATTTCAGAAAAAAGCCGAGATTTGTATGATAAGCAAAGTGAAGTAAAGAGAACCAGAAGAATATTGTACAGAATAGCAGCAATATTATATTATGATCAGCTGTGAATGATAGCTATTTTCAGCAATACAATGATGCAAGGGAATTCCAAAGGACTCATGATTAAAATTGCTATTCACCTCCAGAGAGAAAACTGATAAATTCTGAGTTCAGATCAAAGTATACTTTAAAAAATAACTTTAGGAACAGCTAGGTGGTGCAGTGGATAGAGTACCAGCCCTGAATTCAGGAAGATCTGAGTTCAAATGTGGTCTCAGACACCTAACACTTCCTAGCTGTGTGATCCTGGGCAAGTCACTTAACCCCAATTGCCTCAGTCAAAAAAAAAAAACCAACTTTATTTTTATTATCTTGTTTTATGTTTTCTTTTGCAACATGGCTAATATGGACACATATTTTGCATGACCTTACATGTAAATCAAATTTAAAGTGCTTGCTTTCTCAAGGAGGTGGGGAAGGGTGAAAGGAAAGGAGAAAATTTGGAATTCAAAATTTTTTTAAATGATTGTTATTTTTTTTTTGTTTTTTTTTACATGTAATTGGGAAATATTTAATGAAATAAATAAGCTAACTTAAAAAGTGTCTTGACTCAAATCATCTGACCCTAAAATAATCTTATTTCAAGCAATTTGCTTTTTGTTCTCTATATAAATCATAAACTACCAAATTAAACCTAAAAATTGGATTGAGATCGTGCTGGAAGATTGCTGCATTTTCTTTATAGAAACAATTCAGAGACCTTCTGTAACTTAGTACATGACCTTCCTTCATGCAAAGCTGTAGCTCAAAAATTCATCATTTATGTGACACTAGACAATTGATCACTTTTTAGGGATATTGTAGTGGGATATTGTCAGATATGGTTTGAGATAAATGAGGAGGGGAAGAGAAGAAAAAAAGCATTTATTAACTAGAGACTGTGCTAAATGCTTTATAAATATTATCTCATTTGATCCTTAATGGTTGTTGCAGACCTGTTCAGTTCTCAGATTCTGCTGTAGTCAAGATGGTGAGGAACTCTCTGAGCTTAGTGAGGTTGGTTTTTGGATTATAGACACATAACCAATTGCTGGCTTCATATTCAGAACTTCTCCAAGTTGGTAGACTATATGACACTTTTCCTTTCCACCACCGTGGGTCACTACCATGCCTCCATTAATTCAGGCAGATTCAGGACTTAAATATGGCCTCCTGACTCTAAAACCAATGAGTATACAATCCAAAATTATTCTCTCCTCATAGAAGGTTCCAAAGTGGTTTCTTTGTCTTGGGTATCCAGGAGTTTTTGATGAAGGGAACCTTCTCTCCTATGATATTTGTTGGTAGCATAGGCCATTTGGTTCAATACCCAGCCTCCATTCAGGATAGAAGAATTTCCCTCTTAATGACAATAATAATCTACCATTCTGCAGTTTACAAAGGCTTTACTTTCTCCAAGGTCCTGAGGAGCAGAGAGCTCACATGTTATTTATCCCCATTTTACAGATGAGGAAACTGAAGTCTAGAGTTCAAAATGATTTGTCCAAGATCACACAACTGGTCTCAGTTGCCATTCACACCCAGTCCATCTCCTCTATTTACTGTATCTGATGGTTCCTCTGGTATTTTGTTGCTCCCTCTCTTTTAAAGATTTTTCAGAATAAATGAATGAGTGAATGAAATGAATGAAAAGCACCTATGCAAGTTAAAAACTGGGCAGAGACAGAACTGGAGAGTTATTAAAAGCTATTTAGAGAATAATAGATTTAGAGCTGAAATAAAAATAGTGATAATTAACACATATTGCTTTAAGGTTTGCAGACCACTTTAGGTGTATTGCCTCATTTGATCTTCACACTAATATTGTGGAGAAGGGCTATGATTATTATTCTCTTCCAGATGAGGAATCAAAGTGTAAAAAAAAATCACACAAAATTACACTGCTCTGGCCCCACTTTTTCCTTCTTTCGAATTATTCTCCATATTTATGAAATTTGAAAATTGAAAATCACAACAACCCTGTCAGGGAAGTCTGGGGAAGATTTATCATCCCCATTTTATAGAGGAGGAAATTGAAGCTCAGAAAAGGGTCACTCAGCCAATAATGGAAGAACTGGCGTGAACAGGGAGGACGAGAACCTCTAATAGAGGTTCATCTTTCATGCATGTGAGTTGGATTTAACGAGGCAGAACATCATAAAGTCATCAGCCTCTCTCTCTCCTGGAGTCCTTGAAGGCCAGTGGCAAGCTGAGATCTTTTTGGGACAACTCATCTACCTCTGGTGTTCCTCTATCACCCAACTCTCACCTGTGGCTCCAAGAAGCTGTAGTAGGTCCAGTAGCTCAACCTCAGTGACACTGTTTTGACAGATGGGCTAAATCAAGGTGAGGGTACTCAACAGGTCTCAAACCCACTGGTGAGTTAGGGGGATATCTACTGAAAGCAGGTGAAGACTTCCCTGATGCAATGGACAGGTGAGAACAATTTGTTCCACAATCACGGAGGCATCCAAAACAGGTGCTGTGGAGAATCTCAAGATCATCCACTGCATCTTGGGCCAATGCCAGTTGTCTTGCCATTGGAAAATGATTACTGGAAGAGAAAGTAAGATTGACAACTTTGTACTCTCCTGCTTCCCCTAAATCCAATTTATGCATGAGTCAAGCTACCACCCCATGAAGTCATTGCCCTCTTTGAAAATGAAGGATGAACATGTAATGGGGAAAAAAGAAAATTTATTTAAAAAAAATAAAGCAAATGAAAGATGAACAGCAACAATGGAAGAACCAGAATCTGAGCCCTCATTTCCTTTCTCCAGATCTAGCGTTCTTTGGCTTTTCTTCTCTGCCCATCAGTCCTGGGAAGCTATTATTATCATCCCTACTTTAGAGAAAGAGACTACAGGATTAATCCATGATCATAGCACAAATAAGTCACAAAACCAGGCCTTGAACTTCCTTCATTTGCTTCTAAGACCAGCACTTACAAGAACACAAAATGGCATGTGGTCTCTTCTTACTCTGAGAAGTTTATATAGTGTTTTCTTTGCCTTGGGGGCTGAAAATCCAGCAAAAGAACACAGTGAAAAGATAAAAGCCAATTCTCTCAGAAGCAGAAGGTTGGCCCCAGAATGTGGTATCTTCCCATTGAAATGGAGTAGATAATGAGACAGTCATTTCTTGGACTCCTACTAGAGGCTTTAAATTCTGACTGAGCCCCAGGTTCCAAGTAAGCCTCGGGGAGACCCTGAGAAAGAAGGAGGATTATAGAGGAGAAGTGCTATCCCCTTCTGTCATCAGTAAAATTTTGAGTTTCTATTAGATGACTGCTGAGATCTTTTCTAGCTCTAAAATTGATAATCTTGACTTTGGGGGAGTACCAGGAAAGTTGAGATTTTTCTGAGGCATTATGCTATCAAGAAGACATATAGATGAAGCCTTATAGCAGGAGAAATCATCTGAGCTAGTGGGCAGAACATCAAATGTTGATCAGTAGGTGTACTTTTTGCCTTGCCCACATAATAGCTTCACGATGGGGGCATGGTGGGTTGGTTTCTTGAGTCTCAACTTTGTTCCTGATTGAGAGTATCGAAGAGTTCATGTTTTGCATTTCACTGGTGCTTAATAAATGTTTGACGATTGATCTGTACAATGGGGATATTTAATGCTTTGACTATGCCTTTCTCCATCATGCATTTTTGGCCATTATTATGTATTGTGCATTGTGTATTGTGTGTGTGTGTGTGTGTGTGTGTGCGCGCGCACACAGATATGTATTTACTTTAGTAGTTTAGTTGTTTCCAGTTATCTCCAACTCTTTATGACCCTACTTGGGATTTTCTTTCTTTCTTTCTTTTTCTTTTTTTTTAAAGCTTTTTATTTGCAAAACATATGCATGGGTCTACTTGGGATTTTCCTTCTTTCTTTCTTTCTTTTTTTTTTTTTTTTAAAGCTTTTTATTTGCAAAACATATGCATGGGTCTACTTGGGACTTTCTTGGCAAAGATACTGGAGTGGTTTGCCATTTCCTTCTCCAGCTCATTTTACAGAGAAAGATAAACAGGATTAAGTAAGTGACTTGTCCAGGTTCACCCAGTTTATAAATGTCTGAAGCTAGATTGGAACTCAGGAAGATGAGCATTCCTGCCTGTAGGCCTGGTGCCCTTTGCACTATGGCATCATCTAGCTGCCCCTTTATTTATATTGACATGTCTTCTTAGTAGAATGTAAACTTCCTTTTTGACATTAGCATTTGGCAAAGTGCCTGGCAAATGGCAGGTGCTTAATAAATGCTGATTGACTCTACTGCCCATTTCATAGTCTTGTCGTGAGGAAAGTGATTTATAAAATTCAAGTCCCTATAGAATTGTGAGTTATTATAATGATGTTTCCTCGGTAATATGTCTATTTTAACTGGGAGTTTTAGGAGACAATTTTAAATGTTTCACAGTATTTGTGAGAACACAAAGCCTTGGTTATCTAGTGCCATTTAATAATAATAATAATAATAATAATAATAATAATAATAATAATGGTAACTAGCACTTATATAATCCTTTAAGATTTGTAAAGTACCTTGCATATAGCAATTCATTTGATCTTCACAATAATGCCTTCCATTTTACAGATAAAGAAACATGTTGAGAGAGTTTAAGTGACTTGACCAGGGTCACACAGCTGTCAAAGGTCTGAAGCATGATTTGAACTCAGATGTTTCTGTTCTTAGATTCTTGAATTATTACAGATGGAAAAGACCTTTGAGATCGTTTAATTATGAGATCATAGGATCACAGAGTTAGGTCTAGAAGGGGTATAGAGATCATTAAGCCCAATTCCCCTAATTTTCCAGGTGAAAGATTAGGGTACGTAATAAGTGACTGAGGTCATATTGGAACACAGACTCATTCTCTAATCATTACTCTACACTGCTTTGGCTTTATAGATGAGGTCAGACAGAGGAAATAATTTGTCCAAAGTTATAAGGCTGGTTAAGAGTAAAAATTGGGATTTGAACCCATAATTCATTTCTCTTTTCAGTCTCCCATTCTCTAATCATTATTTCACATTGCCTTGGCTTTATAGTTGAGGTCAGGGAGAGGAAATAATTTGTCCAAGGCTATAAGGCTAGTTAAAAGTCAAGACTGGAGTTTGAACCCTTAATTCAGTTCCCTTTCCATTGTTCCATGATGCTTATAGTTTTGGGGCTGGCCATTGGAGTCACTGGGTCCCTACCTTCTCTGATCTTCATCTCTAGTCTTCTCACCCACGCTAAGATCTCTCTTATACAAAAGCTTTGCTCTGTTTGGAGTTTGAGGATTGATTCTTTAGGGAAATGAACCAAAGAGGGATAAAGGTGATTAAATGAAATTCTAGGAGTCCATGGTCTCTGGGAATTTTGGACTGGCCACATTACATAGAGGAATGGAAACATGGTGTAATGGATAGAAAGCTAGAATAGGAGTCAGTATGACGTGTTCCAGTTCCTACTCTTCCTCTTGCTAGCTGTGTGACCATGGGCAAAATCATTGTACCTTTTTAAGCCTCATTTTTGTCCCTATAAAATAGGGACAATAATATTCATCGTTCCCTCCTAAAAGGATTATTGTGAGGTTCAAATAAGATCATGAATGGAAAGTGCCTTAAGAGCAGGGGTTGGGAATGTCCAGCCCAAGGGCTGTATAAGGCCCATTTGCTAAGACAACTGCAAGCAGTGATGAGCTGAAAACTGGCTACAACAATCTCCCACTGCTTGAGTTCTATAATGTTATAAATATCCAAATGGCCCTTGGCAGAAAAAAAGTTTCTCCACCCCTGCTTTAGAGTATCACAGAGATGTCAATTAATATCATAATATAGGAGAAAAGTAATGTTTCTTGGTTATTAAAGAATCAATCCCCTGAGAAGCCCAGATTCAGTGACTCATGGTTGGGAGGTGCCTTAGAAATTATCTAGTCCAAACTTTTTGCTTAATATATTATTTCTTTATGTACTCCTGAAGAAAGTCACCCAGCCACTGTTTCAATGCTTTTAATCATGATGGAATCCACAAGACATGAATTCATTTTTGGATGGCTCTTCTTGTTGGGAATTTTGGCATTTTATAGTAGGAATACCCCTCAGAGGGCATCTGGTCTAACTTGTCTGTAGAATTCTCTCTATATTTGTGACCTGTGGTCAGTCATTCAGCCTTGACCTGAAGAACTTTAGTCATGGGGCAATGATTAGCTTATAAAGCATCCTGTTTCCCTCTTCAACAACTGATTGTCCAGAAATGTTGCCTTACATCAAGCCCGGACTGGCTTCTTTTCACCCTCTACCCATCACTTTCAGCTCTTTGCTTTGGAACCAAACTGAACAAGTCACATCCAACTTTTACAATGTATATATATATATATGTATATATATATATACATATATATATGTATGTATGTTTTTTTTTTTTGCTGAGGCAATTGAGGTTAAGTGACTTGCCCAGGGTCACACAGCTAGAGAATGTTAAGTGTCTGAGACCAGATTTGAACTCAGGTCCTCCTGACTTCAGGGCTGGTGTTCTATCCACCATGCCACCTAGCTGCTCTACAATGTATTTTTGAAAAGTTTAAGACATTTATCAAAGTTATAAACAGGCCACTTAATCTATAGAACTCAATTTCCTTTTATGTTAAACAATGAGGTTGGACTAGATAACTTCTAAGGTCCCTTTCAGTTCTAAATCCATGGTCCTGTGGTCTTATGACTTCCACTGAGGCTCTCTTTTAGCATCCTCAGGCCCAAGTCCTTCAGCTGATCCCAGTGTGTTTAACCTCCAATCGTTCCCCTGGCCCACTTGACTGCCTCTGAATGGACTTGTCATTGTCTTTCATAAAGCATGGCACCCCAAATGGAGCACAGTGCTCTAGATGTGGTTTGACTAGGGGCCAGCTATTGTTTTATCTGGAACTTAAGGTAGTCCAGTTGGAAAGGGATTCAGCTCTGTATGAGAAGGGTGATTGAATGTGATGTTCTGTTAGCCAATATCGATAGCTATATCCTCTGACCAATTCTAAATTCTCTAGGTCACCATGCTTAAATTAAGGGCTAATCTTGGTTAGGTGACTTCCCTTCTCTGTTACTCTAAAACTTCATCTTCTTTTTGAACTTATTGTAGTATAATGATCAAGGACAAGAATAGCAATCATGATCTCCATAACCAGATAACAAACAACAAGCACTTCAAATAATAATAAAAATAATATTAATAAGAGCAACAACAATATCATTTGTAGAGGGCTTTAATTTATTCATTCATTCATCTAACCACCTATCCATTCATTTAAGTCTTGAAATGTTCCTATGAGGTAGGCAGGATAGGACAAACACTTCTGTACCCATTGATTAGATGAAGAAACTGAGGTCCAGAGACACTTGAGGTCCTGTTTAGGATAACATAAAAGCAGTGACAGAGTCCAGATTAGAAATGAGATCTCTCGAATGGTCAATTCTTTCCATAGGACTTCAGCTTCCCGGATTCTGTTGAAAGGGTTATTTGGGTAGACAAAGTTGTCCCTGTCTCCATAGTCATAGAGGGAAGTCAAAGTGGTTCAGTATAATCAGTGTCTCATTCTTATAGATTGCAAAATACTTTTATATCTGACCCTTACAGCATCCTTGAGAAGTATACACCCACTATGCAGATGAGTAAACTGAGGCTGGAGAAAAGACATGAGTTGCCTAATGTGACATAGGAGTTAGTTGAAGGGCCCAGGTTCCTTTCAGGATCTCTCAATTCCTGGTTACTACTCCATTTTGCTCAGTTTATCTATCTGTGGAGGAACTGGGCCCGGGAGTCAGGTGAATTCACTTGACTTTTAAGAGGGGGGACAATCACTTAGATACCACTTTCCACATTTTCCATGGAGGTGCTTATGTGTAGGTGGCAGTCAACACTTGGGTCATCCTTCTTCCCAAGGATGGACTGTGGCTAATAATTTCCAGCTTAAAAGGAAAGCTTCAGTTATGAGTCCTGTAAACACAAGACAAAGGAGATGATGGAGAGGATGGGTGACATCCATTTCCTCTTGTACATCTTCCTCTTGAAAACAGTCCATTTCTGCAAGTATTACTTTGCTAATTACTTAGAAGTCTTAAGATGGCAGACCTCAGGTGTTTTTTTCACCAAAATATCAGAAGAGTTTTTAGCATAAGATCACCATCTAGCCCACTGGAGTATCCCCCTGGGAAGACTCAACCCTCAAACCAACCTGTCTCCACTTCTTTTATTCTAGTTAGAGACCACATTTTTGGATGGAGTAAAACATTCATGAAGTCACTTTGTCCAAAGGCCAGTCTGGACTTTGCCTCAGGAAGCCATTGTTGTAGCCTTGTGAAATGGACCACTGGCATTGAGAGGAGGAGGATATTAACCTCTGGGGATTGACCTTTTCTTGTGCTTTTTCTTTGGAAAGGAACATTGATTTTTTTTAAATGGGATCTCATTGGTATAAGGACTTCCCAGTGAGAAAATCCCTCCAACAGCATAGATGAGTAGCTTCTTTGCACCCTGGCAAACAGTTTCCTGCAACATTGAGAAAAGAACCAACTTGCCCAGAATGACACAGTCAGGACATCTAAGAGCTTGATCTTGAGCCCGGATTTTCCACTCTCAGAGGCTGGCTCCTATGCACATCACCAGAGATAATGGGACAATTATTCTGAGACTCTTCTTTGTTGAAGGGCTCACCTGTAACTCCTCAGTAGGATGTCCCAAGCCATTTTCCTAAGCATGGATATGGTGATTTTGAGGAGGAGACTGGTGATTTTCAAACAATATTGCATTAAATGAGTCCATTTGACTTCTTGCTAGGGGGGCATCTAGCTTGCCTCACCTGCCACTTGGCAATGATGCTCGAGATGTTAGCCCAGAGAGGGGTCTTTCTTTTCCTATGTAAAACCAGCATCAATGTTGCCCCATTCAGGATGTTGGGGAGAAGGAATGCCAAACATGGGGATAGAGTCCAGATACAAATGAAGGCTGGGGAAAAGATAACATGTTCCAGGGATTGGGCATGAAGTAGGGAGGAAACCAGGCAGAGACCAGCTGTCCTTGAATGGGAAAATGATATCCAACTGGGCATACTAGGCTGGGGAGCACCCTGGGCATCAAGCTGGATCCCTGTTTCAAGGAGAGAAAAGAAGAAATTAGTTCATGGATCTTTTTCTGGTTTATGTTTGACCACCGGTTATCCCAAAGACCTCACTCTACTTATTAATAATTACCGATAACAAATGGTTCTTTCAGAGATTTGGTTTCCCCAGGAGTTGTAAATCCTTATTTACTTATTCTGCCTGGCTTCAGAAGACTGGACCAGGAAGGACGGGAGGAGGTTACAAAGAGCAAATTTAGCCTAAATGACAGAAAAAAAAACCAACAAAAAAACTTCCTTCCCATTTGAGTGATATAAAAGGGGAATGGGTTGCCTTGAGAGGTAGGTTCCCCATCACTGAGGAAGTGATGGATGTAGCAGAAGCTGAATGTTGACTTGCTCTTACTAATACAATTCCATAAGTATTAGAACAGGAGTTCCAGCACAAAGGGTCTTCTGTCTTTAAGCCCAATATCATTACTGAATAGTGGAAGAGTGGTTAGAGCACTGGGCTTATAATTAGGAAGACCTGAGTTCAAAACCAGCCTCAGATACTTATTATCTGTGTGATGCTGGGCAAGTCATTAAATCTTGGTTTCCTTATCTTTTAAATGGGGATCATAATAGCATTGTTGTGGGGACCAAATGAGACAATATTTGTAAAGCAGACCTAGTGCCTGGCACATAGTAGGTGCTATAAAAATGTTAACTATTATTATTATTATTAATAGTGGTGGTTGTGGTAGTAGCAATAGTAGCACTATTATTAGTAGTAATATAGTAGTAGAAGTATATATATATAGTATACATAGTAGTAATATATATATGTAATATATAGTATATATATAGTAATATAGTAGTAGAAGCATATATATATAGTATATATAGTAGTAATATAGATATATATGCTATATACATAATATATAGTAATATAGTAGTAGAAGTATATATATATATAGTATATATAGTAGTAATATATATGTAATATATAGTATATATATAGTAATATAGTAGTAGAAGTATATATATATAGTATATATAGTAGTAATATAGATATATATGCTATATATGTAATATATAGCATATATATAGTAATATAGTAGTAGAAGTATATATAGTATATATAGTAGTAATATATATGTAATATATAGTATATATATAGTAATATAGTAGTAGAAGTATATGTAGAGTATATATAGTAGTAATATAGATATATATGCTATATATGTAATATATAGTATATATATAGTAATATAGTAGTAGAAGTATATATATATATAGTATATATAGTAGTAATATATATGTAATATATAGTATATATATAGTAATATAGTAGTAGAAGTATATATAGAGTATATATAGTAGTAATATAGATATATATGCTATATACGTAATATATAGTATATATATATAGTAATATAGTAGTAGAAGTATTTATATAGACTATATATAGTAGTAATATAGATATATATGCTATATATGTAATATATAGTATATATATATAGTAATATAATAGTAGAAGTAGTAGCTGTAGTAATAGTAGCAGCAGCAGAAGTAATAGTAGTAGTAGTAATATAGTAGTAATAGTACTACTAGTAGTAATAGTAATATAGTAATAGCAGTTGCAGTAGTTATATAGAGGTAATAGTAATAGTTGCAGTAATAATAGTGGCAGCAGAAGCAATTTAGTAGTGACTCTTTTGACAGTTTTTATTTTCAATAAAACAGAGTTCATTTAACTGAATGCTGCTTTCTTCTGCGTTTCTTGTGTGCTTTTTTTTATTAAGCACATAAAGATTAGTCACTTGTAGGAAAATGTTCAGTTGTACTGGCAATGACAACCTACAGCAGCTGTATTGCCTCTCTGCCCATGAAGTAAGTCATTACTTTTTTTTCCAACTAGACTCCTGCCAGTCTTTAAATTAAATGGCCTTTTTGGGAGGGGGTGGTGGTCTGCATCCTTTGGGACTTCCCTATGGCTTTTGATTCTTTAGTCTGCTCCCTAGAAGTCACCTCCTCAACTTCACAGACACCTCCCACTCCTATTTCTTTCCCTGACTCTCCATCACCCTCTCTCTCCCCTTCATTGGCTCCTTGCCCCATGTCCTTAATGTGAGTGTGCCTTGAATATCTTTTCTCCCTCCTTCTCCTCCGTTCCCTCTTCATCCTTCTTTTCTTTCTCCTTTTAGCAATTTTTTTTTGAATTGAAATAAAATTAACTTTTAGGGGCAGCTAGGTGGCGCAGTGGATAGAGCACCAGCCCTGAAGTCAGGAGGACCTGAGTTCAAATATGATCTCAGACACTTCACACTTCCTAGCTCTGTGACCTTGGGCAAGTCACTTAACCCCAATTGCCTCAGGAAAAAAAAGAAAAAAAAATAAAATTAACTGAATCTAATGATATGCTCATTTAACTGAAGACTAATTTCTTTAATAAAGACCCTAAACTTAATGGAATGAATGGGTCAGAAGGAAGGGGATTTTTGCCTATATGGACACTTTTCTGCTAGGATTCTAAATCTGGAAAGGACATTGGAGGTCATGCAGTTCAACCCCATCCCTTTTACATATCATAGAGGTTCAGTTTGGTCCCAAGGCCAAACAGATAGGAAATGGTTTCATACTCAGTGAAGCTTCAAACTCAAGTCCAAGGACTCCCAATCCATCTATTTTCCCCACAACTTATTATTTTAATTGGGGTGGTTAGCACATGAAAAAAAAGAATGAGTTGGATCTGGGAAACTTCCATTTTCTTTTTGTCTCTCAGGATAATTGTGAGGAGACTTATAAAAGACCACCCTTCGAGTCCCTAAGGAGAACAAAGTATATTAAGAAACTATTAGGTCAAGGTCTGCAGGGTCATTGTGGGCTCAGCCTATTCATTTATGGATCATTAATAGACATTAGCAGAATACTGGACTTCAGCTCTGACCATTAGAAAGATGGTGAAGAGGAAACGGGCCGGGAAGGAGCGCCGTTCTTTCTAGAACTGTGATCCGGAGGAAGGCCCTTTGGATCAAAATCCAGGCAATGGCTTTGATGTGGGGCAAAAGGGGGAACATTATTGCCAAGGCTTTATGTGCATGGAGAATCTCTTAATGTTTCAAAGCACTTTGATGTTGCTCTTCTCATTTGATCTCTCAACCTTCCCCGAGGTAGGCAGACAGACCCCAGGACCAGACATCTGGATTCTTGGGTTTGTTTTCCCATTCATGAGCAGTGTGAAATTTGTCAGTGGCTCTGGGCCCTGATTTTCCCATTTTAAAATGATGGGATCTTAAGAATGAACTGGCTGAGCTCTAGCAATCTATGACTATCATTCTCCTCCCATTTGACGAGAGATGGAAACTGAGGTATTGATTAGTAGGAATTAGTAGGAATTTCATATGGGACTAAAGTCCCAGAATTGTTTAGGAATGGGACCATTGCCAGTGTCCAGGTATCCAGACTTCTTGATTAAGGCCCAGGTGCTCAGTGAGGTCTTGGATGTCTCATGGACATCAAAGGATGAAGGAGGGGAAGGGGACATATTAAAGAGACTTAGCAGAGTCAAAGTAAGGCCTGGGCCATGGACAAGAAGGGGGGTTCAGGAAAAACCTAGAAATGTACCTGGCTTGGGTTGAAAGAGGCAGTTAAAGTAGGACTGAGGCTATTGAGGAGAGGATCTGGAGTGGAAGAGGTAGATGAGATCTTAGGATAAAAAAGATCAGAAGTGAAAGGGTCCTTAGGGCAGATTGCCACAGCTTCAAAGTCTGGTAGAACAGAAAATGTGGGAACTGGAGGGAGATTAGAAAATGGAATATCAGAGTTGAAAAGGGTCTTAGAGAATGTTGGAGCTGGAAGGGATCCTAGAGCACAGAACACAGAGTTAGGAGGAGCCGTAGAACATAGAATGAAAGGGCCTGGGAGGGAACTTAGAACAGGGGATGTCAGAGCTGGGAGGGAGCTTAGAACAGGGGATGTCAGAGCTGGGAGAGAGCTTAGAACAGGGGGTGTCAGAGCTGGGAGGGAGCTTAGAACAGGGGATGTCAGAGCTGGGAGGGAGCTTAGAACAGGGGGTGTCAGAGCTGGGAGGGGCCTTAGAACAGGGAAAGGCCAGTGATGGTCCATGGTGATAGCCCTAGCACTGAAGATATGACTAATGCTCTAAACTCCTGATAACGTACTTGATTGTTGCCACCATGGAAGCCCCTCTCATTTTTACTCAGGAACAGGGGGGTGCTCCCAGGGAGGTCAGCCCTCCCATCTCGGAGCCTCTTCTCCTTCTCACTGTCATTCCTGTCCAGGACCTGTCTGCCACTCACACATATGTCTGGCTTTGGTTCTGGCGTGACATCCATGTCTGTCAGGGTCTGCAGGTCCCTGATACTGCTAAGTTTTTCACGCTTCCTCCACTTGGCCCGCTGATTCTGGAACCAAATCTAAGGGGAAGGAGAACAGGAGAAATTGAATAGGAAAAAGTGAAGAAGATAAAACCTTCATCATTGCCTTGCCAACTGGCCTTTAGACTTCATCTTGTGACTTCAGAGCACTTTATATGCATTATGTCAACAGATCCTCAGACCAACCTATGGGATACGTGATATTTATTTATACGTGATTATTGTTAATCTCTCTTTATTGCTTAACATCTCTAGTTCTCTCAAATGCACTTTCGAGGACATAAAGTCAAGGCATTGCATCCCACTTCTTTCAGTTACCCTCCTTTAGATGCTCTCAAACTTATCAATACCTTCCCCAAACTACAGATAAGATCTGGAGGACAGAATAGTCTTATTCTCGAAAGCTGCCTCAGGAGGGAGGAGTGGATTGTCCATCGCTGGAGACTTTTTTTTTTCTTTTTTAATTTTATTTTATTTGCATAACATATGTGTGGGTAATTCTTCAACAATAACACTTACATAGCTTTCCGTTAGAAATTTTTCCCCCCAACTTCCCCACCCCTCCCCTAGATGTCAGGATATCCACTACATGTTAATTATGTTAAAATATTGGCAAATCGAATATATGTATACATATTTCCAAACTTATCATTGTTGTGCAAGAAAAATCTTATCTACACAAATGATATATCAGATAAAGGAAACACAATGTAAGCAAACATCAATCAAGGAGTATGAGAATGTTATGTTGTGGTCCACATTTCACATCCCTCTCTCTGGGTGTATATGGCTTTCTTCAGTGAACAACTGGAGGTGGTTTGAAACATATCATTGTTGAAGAGAGCCATGTCCATCAGAATTAATCGTCATATAGTACTGTTGTTGCCATGTATAATGATCTCCTGGTTCTGCTCATTTCACTCAGCATCAGTTCACGTAAGTCTCTCCAGGTCTCTCTGAAATCATCTTGCTGGTCATTTCTTACAGAACAATAATATTCCATAATATTCATATACCATAATTTATTCAGCCATTCTCCAATTGAAGGGCATCTATTCAATTTCCAGTTTCTAGCCACTACAAAAAGGGCTGCCACAAACATTCTTGCACATGTGGGGCCTTTTCCTTTCTTTATGATTTCTTTGGGATATAAGCCCAATAGAAATGCTGCTGGGTCAAAGGGTATGCACAGTTTGATAACTTTTTGAGCATAGCTCCAAATTGTTCTCCAGAATGGCTGTATCCGTTCACAGCTCCACCAACAATGCATCAGTGTCCCAGCCCTCCCACAACCCCTCCAACATTCATCATTAACTTTTCCTGTCATTTTAGCCAATCTGACAGGTGTGAAGTGGTACCTCAGGGTTGTCTTGATTTGCATTTCTCTGATCAACAGTGATTTGGAGCACCTTTTCATATGACTATAAATAGTTTTAATTTCATCCTCTGAAAATTGTCTGTTCATATCCTTTGACCATTTATTGATTGGAGAATGGCTTGAATTTTTATAAATATGAGACAATTCTCTATATATTTTAGAGATGAGACCTTTATCAGAACCCTTGAATGTAAAGATGATTTCCCAGTTTATTACTTCCCTCCTAATCTTGTCTGCATTGATTTTGTTTGTACAAAGACTTTTTAACTTGATATAGTCAAAGTTATCTATCTGGTTTTCAATTAAGAGTTCCAGTTCTTCTTTGGACATAAATTTATTCCATCTCCAAAGGTCTGAGAGGTAAACTATATTACATTCCTCTAATTTACTTATAGTATCACTCTTTATATCCAGATCATGAACCCATTTAGATCTTATCTTGGTATGTGGTGTTAGATGTGGGTCAAGCCCTAATTTCTTCCACACTAGTTTCCAGTTTTCCCAGCAGTTTTTGTCAAATAGTGAATACTTATCCCAAAAGCTGGGGTCTTTGGGTTTATCAAAAACCAAATTGCTATAGTTATTGCCTAGTTTGTCTTGTGATTCTATCCTATTCCACTGATCGACTATTCTATTTCTTAGCCAGTACCATATGGTTTTGATGACCGCTGCTTTATAATATAGTTTTAGATCTGGTACAGCAAGTCCTCCATCATCAGCCTTTTTTTTCATTAATCCCCTTGAAATTCTTGACCTTTTGTTTTTCCAAATGAACTTTGCTACTATTTTTTCTAGATCTGTAAGATAATTTCTTGGGAGTTTGATTGGTATGGCACTAAATAAGTAAATTAGTTTGGGTAGTATTGTCATTTTTATTATATTTGCTCGGCCTACCCATGAGCATTTTGAGTTTTTCCAATTGACTAGGTCTGATTTGATTTGTGTGGAAAGTGTTTTGTAGTTTAGTTCATATAGGTCCTGACTATCTCTTGGCAGATAAATTCCCAAATATTTTATACTATCAACAGTTATTTTGAATGGAATTTCTTTTTGTATCTCTTGCTGCTGAACTTTATTGGTAATATATAAAAATGCTGATGATTTATGTGGATTTATTTTGTATCCTGCAACTTTGCTAAAGTTGTGAATTGTTTCTAGTAGTTTTTTAGTTGAGTCTTTAGGGTTCTCTACGTATATCATCATGTCATCTGCAAAGAGTGATAATTTGGTTTCCTCATTACCTACTCTAATTCCTTTAATCTCTTTTTCTTCTCTTACTGCCAAAGCTAACATTTCTAAGACAATATTAAATAATAATGGTGACAATGGGCAGCCTTGTTTCACTCCTGATCTTATTGGGAATGGTTCTAGTTTGACTCCATTACATATGATACTTGCTGAAGGTTTTAAGTAGATACTACTAATCATTTTAAGGAAAAGCCCATTATTCCTATACTCTCCAGTGTTTTTAATAGGAATGGGTGTTGGATTTTATCAAAGGCTTTTTCTGCATCTATGGAGATAATCATATGGTTTTTATTAATTTGGTTATTGATATAATTGATTATGCTAATTGTTTTCCTAATATTGAACCAGCCCTGCATTCCTGGTATAAATCCTACTTGGTCATGATGTATTATCCTGGGGATGACTTTCTGTAATCTTGTTGCTAAAATCTTATTTAAAATTTTTGCATCAATATTCATTAGGGAAATGGGTCTATAGTTTTCTATCTCAGTTTTCTCCCTACCTGGTTTAGCTATCAGCACCATATCTGTGTCATAGAAGGAATTTGGTAGTACACCTTCTTTCCCTATTTTTTCAAATAGTTTATATAGTATTGGGATTAATTGTTCTTTGAATGTTTGGTAAAATTCACATGTAAATCCATCTGGCCCTGGAGATTTTTTCTTAGGGAGTTGATTAATCTCACTGGAGACTTTTTAAAAAATTGTTATTAATTATTTTATTTTTTCTGGTAATACATATATGTTGACTTTTTAAATACACATTTCTTTATGACTCATGTTGGGAGAAAAAATCAGAACAAAAGGGAAAAAACCATGTGAGAGGAAAAAAAACAGAAAAAAGAAGTGAATATATATGTGTTGATTTATATTAATGCAGATGTTTAAGCAAAGTTCTGATGATTTGTTGGGATTGTTATAGAGGGAGTCATTTTTCAGATATGGAGTGGAGTAGCTGGCAGCTGAGTTCCCTTACTATTTTGAATTCTGTGATGCTATGAAAAACAGCAACAAGGAGCAGCTAGATGGCACAGTGGATAGAGCACCAGTCCTGAAGTCAGGGGGACCTGAGTTCAAATCTGATCTCAGATACTTCGTAGCTGTGTGACCCTGGGCAAGTCACTTAACCCCAATTGCCTCAGCAAAAAAAAATAGAAAAAGAAAAAGAAAAACAGCCACAGTTTTATCTCATGAAACCATACAAGAGGACCTGGATGGAACTCCTGTAGGTTCTTCAACAGGTCATTTCCTTTACTTGAGTCTGGCCCTCTTCTAGGAAATGAAGAAAGGATTTGAACAGTTGACCTCTGGGATCCCTTCTAGTTGAATCCTCTAACCTACAGTTTTGGCTGAGAAAATATGAAGTAGGAAATTTGGGACTGAACTTTGGCTTTCCTGGAAAACTCATCTTCATTAGTGCTGTGAGCGTGATCAAGATTAGAACAGCTTAGTCTAGTAGGATGTGTGGCTGTTGAACTGGCCTTCTGTGGATGGAGGGTATGCAATGGAAAACCTAAATCAGTCTGCTCTGACTTAGTGATGTGATCTTGAGTAAGCCATCTGGTAATGAGGAAGAGTGTGGGTTTTGGAGTCAGGGGATTTGGGATTACCACCATTATTTCCTTCAACTCTCCCACTTTATAGATCAGGAAACTGAGGAGCGGAAACATTGGCCAAATGCTTTCAGAAGTAGTCCAAACCTTTGAAGCTTGGGCATGGGGGCAGACACTGAGCACTCACCTGTATTCTGGTCTCTGGAAGGTTGATCTTGGCTGCCAGTTGATTGCGGACATGAATATCTGGGTAGTGGGTGAACTGGAAAGTCTTCTCCAGCTCCTGGAGCTGCTCTGTGGTGAACGTGGTACGGACTCTTCGTTTGCCTTTCTTCTCCTCTGTATTGTAAAGAAAGTCTCCTTTTAACAGCCATCCCTTTCCCTTCTTTCCCTGCCTTCCCACCAGCTGACCTCTGTAGCTTAATCTCCAGATTATATAAGGTAACAGTGGCAGCATCGTACAGGATAGCTCTGTACAAAATAATTTTGTCATAACAAGATAACTCTACAGGGACAGTTGTTTTCTTATTGGAGCTCACTTAGATACTGGATTGTTACAGTCTTTTGTTGGAGTCCATTCATCCAATCAATATGATGGAAAGAGCCCCAGCCTGGGAGCTGAAACCTGGGTTCTAATTTCCACTTTTCATGTGACATTGGATAAATCATCTAATTGCTCTGATCATCAGTTTTCTCACCTTCAACATGTTGGGACCGGACTAGATGATCCCTACTTCCTTTAAATGCTAAAATATTCTTTTCTTCCAGTTCTCTCATTCTGTATTACCCTTTAACTTGTAACATTCAATATTCTAACATGCCTTGTTCTAAGGTTCCTCCCAATTCTTACATTCTAAGACCTAATAAATTCCACTCAGTTCTAGTATTTTAATTCTAGTTCTATCTGATATTACATTTTCTAAGAGTCTAATATTACATGT
>JAJPUD010002888.1:174966-185809 GCA_023553655.1 Myrmecobius fasciatus
CCTTTCACTTCTAACATTCTTTGTTCTAAGGTTCCTTCCAATTCTTACATTCTAAGACCTAAACTCCACTCAGTTCTAGATTTCAATTTTCGTTCTATCTAATATTACATGTTCTAAGGTAACATTACATGTTCTAAGCTCCGTCTAGCTCTGCCATTTCGTAGTCTAAGATCCCACCCAGCTTTACCACTTAATGTCCTAACCCCCAAATCATTGACATTTTGTGCTCTAAATTTTCTCAGGTCTCTGACACTTTCTGTTAGAAAGCCCTTCTATTCTCGGACGTTCCTCATCCTAAGATCTCACCAGTCTCAGTTATTTTGGGTTCTCACACCCTTCCTAGCTCTGGCATTAGTTTCCCTTTCCATTCCCCATTGTCTGGTAGAGGTTCCAATGATCTTCCAAGTATCAGCAGTAACCAGGAAGAGGGCAAGGTTTTCTAAGACAAGGACCATATTGTATCTCGTATCTTTGTCACCACCGGACTCTCCACGCCCAGTGGGAAGTGAATCATTGCTTCTGACTTCCTGACTAGTTAGCTAATCCTGGAGTAATTGAGAGTCTCTGTTTTTTTTTTCCTTTTTGGATTTAACTCAAAAGGGAGCAAAGCCTTTTTCTCACCTCCCCCATCTCTCCTTGGATGCCTGTTCAGAAAATATGACTGTCCAGAAAACCATCTGTTACTTTGCTTCATAAATTAAGTAACTTGAAGGTCACGCTGTGGGCTCCATGATGGAACTTGTTTGGGGGTGGGGGGTGAGAAGTGAGAAAAATACATATGGAGAAGTTGTTTCTGTAATTAAACTTGAAGGAAGGGGAGCGAAAAGCAGCCTTGTGGTCAAGTGAAATGTATGAGTCAGAAGTGTGGAAATGACCACCTGAAGGGATTGCTGATTTGGCGAGGTCCAGCCCCGAGTCTCCAGTGGTGAAGCAGAGGGTTCCCAGAGCTGACAAGGACCACAGTGTGAAAGAAAGGCATCAGAGGCTAACCTGGCTTCAGACTAAATGGTCCTAGGAGTAGGCTGATTGATGAGGATGGATGGTCCCTGCTGAGGGGACAGATTTGCAGAAGTCCTGCAGTTCTCCTCTTTTCATTTTTTAAGAAGAGGAAAACCGAAGTCCAGAGGTTGACTTAAGTGACTTGTCCAAGATCACACAGGTAGCAGAAGTTACTTTGCACTTATTTTTTACAGAGTCAGGATGGCACAATAGTTAGAGAGCTTGTCTTATGATCAAGTCCTGCCTTTGATGTATTCCAGTTGGGTGATTCTCAGCTTAAATCACTTTATGTCTCTGTGCCTAATTAATTTTCTAAGAGCAGGTATCAATACACTTTGTATTGGGGATCCCTTATAGGGCTTCTAAGGACTCTAGTTCAACCCAGTGTCATCATTTACCCACGTCCAGGGGGGTACAGTGACTTGCTCAGAGTCACAGAGCCAGTGTATGTAGGAGGCAGGACTGTAACTGTTAGCAACCAGCTCTCCATTCACTTTGTCACTCTGCCTTTTAAAAGTTTTTAAATTAAAGCTTTTATTTTCAAAATATGTGCATGGATAATCTTCGACATTCACCTCTACAAAACCCCATTTTCTAATTTTTTCCCTCCCTTTCCTCTACCCCCTCCCCCAGTTGGCAAATGATCCAATATATGTGAAACATATGTCACTCTGCCTTTTATCTAAAGATGGGCATATAAGTTGTGTAGACATGTTGCAACAGTGACAAATAGTGGTGAAAAATGGTCTGGTTAAAAAACAATTCTACTGCTCTATGGGTGTTCATATTATTCCTCTCCCACAGAATGTAAGCTCCTTAAAGGCAGACAGGCTTTTCTGTGATTTTTTATTTTTATTTTTATTCTTCTGGTCCATGGCAAGACAGGCCTTTCAAAGAAAAATTTCTAGCACTTAGCATTGAGCCTGGAACACTGAAGGTGTTTAATAAATGCCTGTTGAATGGATTGAATGAATGAACTAGGACTTATCCAACTTTCCTAATCCCTTTCTTGCCTACATATACCTTAACACTGTAGGGATTTCTTATAACTATATTTATATTTATACTCACATCTATATTTATATCTTCTATATCTTTATATAATCTATGTCTATATTCATACTTATGTTCATGGATATATCCATATCTTTATCTATATACAGATATATTGAATTGAATTCAATAATTCATACATATTTGTATTTTTATTTCTACACACATATACACACAACACACATGTACATACCCACACACATGCATACACTAAAACACAAATGTATATTTATGTTCCTGTGTAGCACACACTATATATATGTATATTGGGGATAAACATGTATATAAGTATACTATATATATATATATATATATGATATATATATATATGTAGATGTATACATGTGCAGATTTATTTTTCCTTAGTGTGTCTATTCCATGTCTACACAGATACAAAACCTTCCATATCTTAGTACCTGATTTCCTGTAGCCAAATTTGTCACCTGGGGGTGACTTTTTAGTGATGGGCCTTTTTTTTAAACTTAAGTAGGCTGGTCTTGGACACTAGACACCCAGGGTACCACTGGATCTTTTCAGAATGGAGGAGATTGCACTATGGTGAGAAAGCCTTTAAGAATCCAAGGTTACTGCAATACTTGAATAAGGTAATAAAGAAGAATGATAGCTACCATTTTGTCCATTGGTGAGGGCTTAGTTCAATTCTCAAAGTGTTTATTAAATGTCTGTTGGGTGTAAAATAGGTGTGAAAGGTTCTGGGAATACAAGTTAAAAAAGCCCCTGCCCTTGAGGAGTTTTCATTCTCCTGGGGGAGATAGCAGTGAACTAAGAAGTAATAAACAAACAAACAAACAAACAAACAAATAAATAAATAAATATATGTATACATATATATATGTGTATATATATATGTATACACACACATATATATATATATATATATTTATATTTATCTGAGGGAAGAGATAAAGCTGATCACTAGAGGGACGTGGAAAGGCTTCCTTCTGGGGATGAGGCTTGAAGGAAGCTACATATTCTAGAAGATGGAGGTTAGGAGGATGCTCTTTCTGGTCCATGAGCAAAGTCCCAGAGGTTGGAATTCTGCCAATAGCCACTAGGCTGTTTGGCTTGCTCTTGAGCTGTGAGGAGAGAGCAGTATGAAATAGGATTGGGAAGGTTTTGTAGCGGTTAGAGCAGGAGGGTCAGGGAATGAGAGAAATAGATTTGGCAACTTGCCCCAAGACTGGTAGATGCTTGAGGATTGGGAGAACCAGGGCCAGTTTGCCCAGAGAGAATTTTGTGCTTGTGTGAATCAAAGCTGAAAAGCAGCAAATCCCACCAAGAAGTAAAAAAAAAACAACCTCATATTCAGAGGTCGGTGTCTCAGAAACCCATCAGGTCCCAGATGTAGTTGTACCGGGAGTAGGGATTGTGAGAGGAAAGGCTTGTTCCCCCCCAGAAAACCTTGGTTACTATAATCTGGGTAAGGGTGCTCTGCTTAGGGCATTGCAGAAGAGAATCAGGAGGCAGAGAAAGATTGCTCTCTAGACCATGATGGAAGGAAAGGCTCCTTTAGGTTGACACCCTGGGAAAAAGCCCTGGTTGTCCCTGCTTAGTTACAACTCTGCTATAGACATACATGTTTCCCTTCAAATCTGCTATAGACTTTTCTTACCCTCCATTAGAAAAGGGAAACTAATTTTTTTTTTGCCTATACAACTCCAGATTTTTCTGTTGCTGTGTGATCTCCTCTTTGAGGAAGAAAAACACCCAGAGCCAAAGACCAATCATATGTGTGTGTGTGGGGGAGAAAAACAAAGTCAGAGAATGGAAGAGTTATGACTCTGGCTTTTGAATGAGTCACCAGGGGACTCGAATATCTATTTGTTCACAAAGTTTTTCTCTGTATAAAAGCTGGAAAATTCCAAAGCCCTTTGAAATGTGCCAGAGACATTCCCTTTATCCAGGCAAGGGGGGAGGAGAAGGACATGCTGTGGTACATGCCACATGGTGGGCCTGGCCTGCTGGTTGGCAGACCTTCCGAAGGCAAAAAAAAGAGAAAAGAAAGCTTTTTGGGCTCTATCTTTAAAGAGACAAGCAGTGGGTCTGGCCACACACAGAGAGCAGAGTGTACTGAGAGCTGGGATCCAGGATCTCATAGCTAGACCTGGAAGGACCTCTTGAGATCTTCTAACCAACCCTCTCATTTTACAGATACAAGAAGACTGAGGTCCAGAGAAGGAAAGCTCTTTGTCCAAGATCTCACAATATTAGTATAGAGTTAAGGATGGGGTGCAATGGAAAGAGAGCAGAATTTGAACTTAGATGAATCCCAGAGCTGCCACTTATAATGTGCGTGACTTTTGGCCAACTTCTGAGTCTCAGTTTCCTCATATGTTAAAATAAAACCAGCAATGGATGAGGCGTGACTTTTGGCCAACTTCTGAGTCTCAGTTTCCTCATATGTTAAAATAAAACCAGCAATGGATGAGGTTGGACTAGATGGTCTCGCTTCTAAAAATCCATAAGTCTGTGATCTATGATTTTAGTCCTACCCAATGATGAGGAAGCAGGAGTCATGATTCCTAGTATCATTGAATGTCAAAACTGGACCCTCAAGGTCACTTAGTCTACCTTCCTTCCCTTTTCTTTAGAAATAAAGAAATTAAGTCTCAAAAAATCTGAATGGCCACCTAGGAAGTAAGTAGCAGAACAGGTACTGCAATCCTGGGTCTGAAGTTCTACTCTTTCCACTAAGCTCACCTTTTTCTGGGTCTATTTTTACTTGGCCATCCACATGTCCTATGACCAGGTAAAGCTCCCTCCTCTCCCATCACCTGTTATCATCAACAGGGCATAAATGTTGAGGGCACTCTGCTAGGTCTCATGGGGATGAAAGGTAAATTAGACACAAGGAAATTACAGCATAGACCTAATGAAAGAAATGGTTTGTATACTTAGGATTATGGGCAGGGGGAAAGGGAGAGATTAGAGGAAAGGAAACTAATCAGAAGTCTATAATATCAGTTCAAGTTTTAGGATTAAAAGGCTCGTCTTCATGAGTTCAAATCTGTCTGCAGACATGTACTAGTTGTGTGAGGCTGGACAAGGCACTTCACCCCATTTACTATAGTTCCTCATCTGAGAAATGATCTGGAAATGAAAATGGCAAACCACTCCAGTATTTCTGCCAAGAGAACCCCAAGTAGGGTAATAGAGAGTCAGAATTGACTTAAAAACAATTTAACAATAATCTGAAGGAAAAGTCAACAGGAACACATAATGGGAAAAAAGGGTAGAGAGATAAGGCAAGGCAGACCACAAGAAATTGAGCCTGGGAGATGGTGGGGGGAATGGTGCTATTCTTAACAGATTTTAATTCATCTATAATGGGAACTGTTTTTTAGGAGGAGATGATGAAGGTCCTTCAAGAGAGAGGAAGAGGGAGGAATAGATGGGAGGGATTAACTAAGAATTCAGTGGCTTAGAAAAGAAAGGAGTACATCGAGAATTCCTGGTAGAGAATGGCCATTTCTCATAAGAAGGGAGGGAGGGGAAAAAAGCAACAAACATGAATATTTGGGGTGGATAAAAGCTCAAAACAGTTCAGACTAGATGTTCTTTTTACTCAAGTCATTTTCTGTAATTCCTGTGACTTCAATATTCATCATAGTTAGAGTTGGAATTATTTGTTTGAAGTTAGGGAAGGGCAGGAGAGGTTGAGGAATATGGAAAAGATCTGAAATAGCAATGGAGGGTAATTAACTCATGTAATCAATGCTATTATAATTTATATATCATGAATCACCAGATTAGTGCCATTTATAACTGTTTCCTGAGAAGTCTGTCCTCTCCTAGGTTAATTCCAATATTATTGCCTCAATCTTTTAAAAATTTTCTTCCTAAGGATTTTCTCTTTCTCTAATATTTGGCTTCTCTTTGTTCAAAATGGGCAGGCAGAATTTAAGTCCAAATTTAGGGAGACAGGAAGACAACTATGTTATTCCGAGTCTACATCACACACACAGTTTTATCTATCTATCTATTTATCTATCTATCTATCTATCTATCTATCTATCTATCTATCTATCTATCTATTTATCTATCCTATAGTATAATAGATTATATAATAAATATGTAATATAGCATAATGGATTATAGTATAATCTATAATCAACAGTATATCAAGCAATCAATTGATCAATCAACAAATACTTATTAAGCATCTTCTCTGTCCAGACACTGTGCTAACTGCTGGGGATACAAAAAGTGGCAGACAGTCCCCACCCTCAAACTAATGTTAGAGATTAGATACAAATAAATATATTCAAAGCAAGTGATATACAGGATAAATAGGAAATAATGAAGAGAGAGAAGGCATTGGAATTAAGAGGGGTTGGGGAAGGCTTCTTAAGGAAGGTATATAGTTAGGATTTAAAGGAAGCCAGAGAAGTCAGGTAGAGTTGAGAAAACAGGTCTATGCTGAAGAGAATCCCAATTCCAACTACATGAAGATGGGGCAAGGGTAGGCACTCAGTAAATATTAATTGACTAGGCAATGTTGACTGTGGAGAATGCTGTGAGCTAAGAGTCAGATGAGCCGGGGTTTAGTCTCAGCCCTCCCTCTAACTCCCTGTGGGATTCAGGACAAGGCACTTTCCCTCTCATCTTCAGTTTGTTTCTCTATAAAATAAGAGAATTTAGTTAGATGACCTTTGAGTCCCTTCCCTTGCTGACATGTGGCAACCCAAGATGCTATTTCAAAACAAGTAGAGATTAATAGGTTGAGACTCCTTACCTATGGCCTGACTTTAAAAATGGTTTCTGAGCCAAAGCACCCTGAGAAAAATAAGGGATAAAGATAAACTGCTGTCTGGAGAGCTGAAATGACTGCTCTCATGCCCATTTAATCAACCAAGCCCCATCACTTTGGTTGTAGAAACAAGATTTCATGGTCTGCCTCTGGCCTCATTCTCTGCCTGTTCTCCTTCCCTCTTTGCTATTAATCTGTTTTTGATCTCTTGAAGGCCTTTTGATCAAAACTGGTGTCTTGGACCCTTATACTTACACTTAAAAATCCCTGGTCTCATTTCTTGGCAGCAGTGGTTAAAATCTCTGCACTCACAAGGACAAACAACTAGATGGTTCACCTTTAATAATGATGGCAATGATAATGATAATAATGATGATAAATAACTGGCATTCATATAGTTCTTTAAAGTTTACAAAATTCCTTATATGTGTTAACTCTTTTGATGGGAAAACTGGATTTAGGGTCTCTCTCTGACAACCCTTTCCTCCAGTTTCAGAACTGCCAATATCTTTTTCTAATATCTTTGGTTTTTATTTTACTTTCATTTCCAAATATAGGATGTCTCCAAAATATTAGTAGTTTTAAATTATTAAAATTTAAAAATTAAAGCTTTAAAAATAGTGTCCCATGCCCATAGACTCCAGATTTTCAGAGAGGTTGTCCTCTTGTTTTAAAGAGACTTATTATGTGAAGTCATGTCTTACGTTAAAGCTATTAAAGGTTAAAACTTAAAGCTATTAAAGCTTTAAATATACAGTGTTCCATGCCCACAGATCCTAGCTTTGCATAAAAGAGAGGGGTGGTTGTCATTTTGTTCTTAAAGAGACTTATTATGTGAAGTCCTCTCTTTCTTTAAAGCTATTCAAGTTTAAAACTTAAAACTATTAAAGCTGAAAACCTAAAATGAAAAATTATTAAAGCTTAAAACTTAAAGCTATTAAAGCTTTAAATATGCAATGTTCTATGCTCATATATTTAAGTTTTCTTTACAAAGAAGGGAGGTAGGTTTTCGTTTTGTTCTTAAAGAAACTTATTATAAGAAGTTCTCTCTTTAAAGCCTAAAGTCTGAAATGTAAAGTTATTAAAATGAAGTTACTTGATCAGCAGGATGATTTCAGGGAGGTCTAGAGAGACTTACATGAACTGATGCTAAGGGAAACGAGCAGAATCAGGAGATCATTGTACATGGCAACAACAAGATTATACAATGACTCTTTCCAACAATGAGATGATTGATGCCAGTTCCAATGATCTTGTAATGAAGAGAACTATCTGCACCCAGAGAGAGGATTGTGGGATCACAATATAACATTGTCACTCTTTTTGTTGTTATTCGCTTGCATTTTGTTTTCTTACTCATTTACTTTCCTTTTTAATCTGATTTTTCTTGTGAAGCAAGAAAATTGTATAAATATGTTTACACATATTGGATTTAACATATATTTTTACCATGTTTAACATATATTGGATTACTTGCCATGTAGGGTAGGGAGGTGGAGGGAAGAAAGGGAAAAATTGGAACACAGGGTTTTGCAAGAGTTAAAGTTGAAAAATTATCCATGCATATGTTTTGAAAATAAAAAGCTTTAATAAAAAAAGGGAGAAAAGAAAAAAAATCTTAAAAGTTATTAAAGCTTAAAACCTAAGACCTTTGGAAAACTTTGTGCTTTCCCCCCTTCCCTTTCCAAGAAACTCGTGGACCCTTGTAACATAGAATAAAAAAAAGCAAAATAACCTCATCAACTGAATCTGACAAAAGATGTAATGTTCCGTGTTCATGGATCTCAAAGAAGGAAGTAAGGTTGCCTACTTGTTCTTAAGACTTGTGCTAAATTATGTCTTGCTTTTGAAGTAATAAAGATAATACCCTTTCCATTGAGATCAGTTCTCTCATTTTGTGCTTATGATAGAGGTAGTATACAGGTATTATACTTTTTTTAAATTGATGAGGAAACTGAGAATTCAGAGAAGTTAAATTGTCCAAAATCACAGAGTTAGTAAGCGGTAGTTAAAACTCAAATCTAGATTTTTTGGCTTTAAGTTTAGTGTTCATTTCACTGCACACTTGGGTTAAATATGTAAGCTCCAATTAATGTAAGATCTTTGAGGGAAAGGATTGATTCATTTTTCTATCTATCTCTGGGCCTAGGCCCAATGCCTTGTACCACTGAGAAAGTGTTAATAACTGTTGAGTCGAACTGGATTGTTGAAACTTAACATGTTCAAGATGTTAATTCTCTGCTCTTGGGAATTTTGCCTCTAGTTAAGACATGCTGTCGTCAAATCAGCAGCTGTCCCTTGGTTTTTAAAGCCTTATGGTTGAAACAGCCAGTTTCCTAGTCATGGCCAATAGCCGAGAGTACCCACACTTTTCCTTTTAATTAATTTAGGCTTATTTTTTTGGAACCCAAAATATGCTTTACTAAGCAACCTATCGGCATTCATGTATGAAGTAGGTATCCCCAAAGCATCAGTTTATTATATAGTCATAACTGGTGGTGTGACTCTTAGAGGAACCACTGGGGAGTCAGACTAATTGGGATTGATCAGCGTAAGTAGCATCATTAATTAATCCATCAATCAAACAAATGGCTATTACTGTCTTTGTGCTAGGTCCTAGGCCTATGATGTGAAGCAAATGGAAGAAGCAGTCTCAGAGGGCCTTAGAGCCAGAATAGGGGACTTCTAAACCACCTAATTCACGCCCTTTCATTTTCTAAGGTCTATTTTAGCACTGACATGGTGAGTTTTAATATCTCTCCCAGCCTTAATATTCTCTATATTACCAGGTCACAGCTTTAGGATGAGAGGAGATCTTAGTGGTTATGTAGCCTAATCTTCTTGTTTCATATCCTTCTGTACAATATTTCTATCATACAGAAACTAAGGTCCAGGAAAGCCAAATGACGTGGGGAATAATGGGGAGGAGAGCCAGGATACAAAGCCTTCAACTCCAAATCCAGTCCTCTCTCCACTATTCCAACCAAGAGAGGAAGATGTAGAGGATGGAGCCTGCCTGTCCCTAAGCCTCAATAAATTTCTCAGTCAGTCTACAAGCTTTTATTAATAAACTCATGCACCAAGCACTGTCCTAGGTGCTGAGCATACAAATACTTGAAATGAAAGTTTCTACTTCTTAGGGGTTTACTATATGCAAGATGCATATGTAAGAAATACATTACAGAATAAGATTGAATATAATCAAATATCAAAGTGTATAGTGTAATTAAGAAGTGAAAAATGAGTTTAATGAGAGAAGAAATCAATGTGAGCAACCTGGGAAAGCTCAAATGGGAGCTGTTTTTACAGGACATAAAAAGTTAGAACTGGGGAAGACCGTAGTACATACAATATAAGAGCTAGAAGGTTCCTTATAAAAGAGAACACCAGAACTGGATGGGGCCTTAGAGCAGTGGATGTTAGGGCTGGGAGAGATTTTAGAATAAAGAGTGTCAGAGCTGAGAGGTATCTGAGAACAGGTAATGGCAGGGCTGGGAAGGATCTTAGAACCCAGAACATCATAGCTAGAAGTGGGCCTAATGACTTACAACATTAGAACTGGAAATACAGATTATCTCGTGAGTTCTATGGGAGGAAGCTGAAGCTCAAGGAGGATGTTTTCCTCCTTGAATGTGTTTCTGTGGAGCAAAAGGGCTGTAGTAGGAGGGGAGGGAAGAAGGAGAGGGACACCAGCAGGGAAATGCCTCCTTCTGAGTTTCTCTTGTACTTTTATTAATTGTGAGAGCTGTGTCATCACACTCCAGTGGGCCTTCAAAGGCAGAGAGTCAGCAAAGCTTAATTAAGCCTGAGCCATTTAGCACATTGATCATAAGAAATACACAATTTACACAGGTGATTAGGCCATCTAATTATAGACCAATGTTTCTCTTGCTCAGATCTAGCTCTAGTGTTGCTGCTCTGTCTGTCTATCTATCTATCTATCTATCTATCTATCTATCTATCTATCTATCTGTCTATCTATCTATCTATCTACCTTTCTGTCCATCTATCTATCATCTA
>JAJPUD010002888.1:185819-220603 GCA_023553655.1 Myrmecobius fasciatus
ATCTATCTATCTATCTATCTATCTATCTATCTATCTATCTATCTACCAGTGTTTGACAAAGATATAGAGCAAAGCTAATGCTATGGCAGAGAATGAATACTGACCATCATGGTGAGTTCAGGTTAGAGGATTCCTGGCTTTCTCTCCTATAAATCCTTCTTTTGGGCTCTCGATGCTACCTTGAGAATTCAAGATTCTCTTGAAGGTACTTCTGGGTGTTCTGAGGTGAGTCTGCAAATTCTGGGGTCATTTAAGGCTGAAAGGGACCTGGGAGGCCATTTATTGTGATCCCTTCGTTTTCCATTTTGGAGCAAACTGAGCTCTAGGGTTTGAAGTGACTTAGGATTTTAGAACTAGAGGTGAAGAGACCTCCAAGGTGATCTTTCTCAACTCTCTTATTTTACAGATGAGGAAACTGAGGCTCAAGAACCTTGGGTGCTTCCCTGTCAAGGTCTTTTGGCCCAGTTTGAGCCCCATCTTGCTCTCATTTCAGCTCTAGTACTTTTTAGGAGGAAACCAGAACTCAGCTCACCCTATGGGATGATCCTATGGGGTACAACTTTCACTTCATGGCATTCAGCTCTGGTGGGATTCTGTTTAAGACTTTCTCTATAATAAATCATCACTAATATTCTTTTTAATTGACTCATACTTTCCTTCCCTTTTAATAGAACAGAATCAGTGGTAGTATTGAGTAGTGGATAGACACTTGGCTTTGGAGTGAGAAAAATTGGTTCAAATCCTACTTCAGATACTTATTATACTTATGACATGTGACTCTGGGCAAATCACTTCACCCTGTTTGCCTCAGTTTCCTCACCTGTAAAATGGTCTGGAGAAGAAAATGACAACCAATCTCAGCTGGAGTCACAAAGAATTTGAAGTGACTCAACAACAATCCCTAAATAACATTCACCAAATATTTACAGAGTAACTACGGGATCTTATTCCAGGGGACCTTGCAAAGAATTTTAAAGCATCCTTTGTCCACAGCCATTCAAGCTATTATGGAGACGTCTCATTGTTCCTATTTTGATTAGTCATTTTTTTTTTCAGGTCTCTTATCCCTTCTGTCATTAGGGACTCCACTCATGGGATCCTAGAGGTGAAAAGGACCTCAATTTGGTCCAGCCTCTTCACTTTACAGGGGTGGGGAAACTGAGGTCCAGAGAGAAAGTATTTCAAGCTCACAGCATCCTAGCTCTAGGATAGGTTCTGAGAGGCCATCTAGTCTGCATCCCTCATTGGATAGGCTCAGGGAAGTTAATACTGACTTTGGACATTTCTCTTCAGCAAATCTGTTTGGAAGTTTCCATCCTTCTTCCTAAATAAAGTCCACAAAAGGGAAGGCACCATACTGTGCCCCCTTATGGGATTGTTGCCTTATTTCTTTTTTTGGTCTTATTCCTGGTTTCTTTTTGGTCTCCAGGCAGATAAACCAATCCTTACTTCCAAAGCTGTGCTCACACCTGTCTCTGTTGCTTGTAAACAGAAGTGTTGAATACGCAGCACGAGGCCAGCAGCACTCCTGAGCGCAGTCCAAATGTACCAGGGAAATATTGAACACAATAGAAATACAATAAAGCATAGCTAACATTACATTTTAAAATTAACTCAATATGGTGCCCTCCAGGATTCTTATGTGTATATTCAGTGGCCAAACAGGAAACCAGGCTGTGCATAATAAGACAGAGAATGAACTAATTAAAGCTAAGGACAGAAGACCTGTGTTCGAATCATGGTTTTTTTTTTTACTACCTAGGTGGCTTTCTCTCCCTTTTGATTGGTAAAATAGGACTTTCTCAACTCCTTTCCCCTCAGAAACTCATGATTCTCTGGATTCAAGGAAGCAAAAAGCAGCTCCCAATGCTGTCACTTCTGACTGTTCTGATAAAAAACCAGCTCAGGGTTCCATGTGCCCCAATGCCAGAGGTATTAATCACCCCTCCTGAGATAACATTATCAGTGCCGCCCCTGTGAGGTTGGGATGGGCAGAACAGGGCAGAGTTGCCGACTTCTGTTCTTGGCCATACTGGTGGAAGATGGGAGCTCTGAGGCCAGGGTGAATATTGCATCTACCCATTGGGCCTGTGCTCTCTGGACCATCAGAACAATATTTTAGGACCAACACACACACCAAGCTCTTTCTGAGATCCTTAGAGAAAATTTCCTGATTTTTCTTGTCTTGAGACCGGGTCATTCAGAACTAGCAGAGAATGAGAATTATAAGATCACAGATTCCTAGATATAGAATAGGAAAGGACTTTAAAGGCTTTTTTTTTTTTTTACAAATGGGGAAACTGAGGCACAGGAAAGTTTATTAGCTTTACCAAGGAATTCAGTAAATATCTGAAGTAGGATTTGAATCCAGGTTTTCATGATTTCAAATATAACACTTTTCTCCTATATTTCTAAGTTATTTAATAAAAGATTTGACTAAGATCATATAGGTTAAGTATAGTCCTCCTTATGGAACTTACAGTATAGTAAGGGAGCATGATGCAAACACAGAAAATGGAAAATATATTACATAAAAATAGGACGCAGGTGGTATAAGTGAATATATTATTTTTTGAATATGTATATGTATATATCTATACATGTATCTACATACACATATGTATGCATACACATAGATATAGGATTAAAAAAAAAGGATCAATGACCCTTGTTCATTCCCCTCATTTTAAAGATGGAAAGATGAGGCCCATGGAGTTAAAGATTAAGTAGCAAAAGCGACATTTGAACCCTGCTCTCTTGATTCCTAGCCCAGCACTATATAAGATCATAGGAACGAAGAATGGAACGTCTTTCTCACTGTCCTACTACATAGAACACAATGGCCCTACTTACCATGTAGGGGGTGGTCAGTAAGGAACTTGTGATCATGATCTTCCTCAACTTCATGTCTCCTAGTTCCCCTTGAGAGATCCAATCCTGGGCTTGTAGCTGGGGAATCAATCAGCAGGGGAACCATCTCTTGGGGTTCTGGGGAGCTGGCTGATTTCCCTGGGGTTGTCTCCACAAGGAGTAGTGGTCTGGGAGAGGGGGCCGGTGCCATCTGCTTGGGGTTTCTTTCCCATTTTCCCACCAATTTGGGGCCTGGAAGAGGCAGATTCATGAATTAAATTGGGCCATCTCTAAAAAAAGCCTTTATGTCTCATGCTTGGGTCTCTCATTTTCCCACCGAGTCTGGGACCTGGGAGAGGCAGATTTATGAATTAAATAGCATCATCCCTGAAAACACCTTCATGTCTCATGTTTGAGGAAGGAAATATATATGTATTGGGGGGGGGGAGGAAAAAGGAAGTGGTTTAGAAAGAGAGAGAAAAAGATCTAAGTGTCCCAAGAGACAGTATCTCAAGGGAATAGTGAACCCAAGACAGTTTTAGACAATCACAGAAATAATTCCACGTATCCTGAAGTGGCAAAAGTTTTAGCAAATCATTTTCCCTCTCGGATCTTTTGTATAATGAAAGGGTTGGGCCTGGTCATTTTTTATCTACTTGTCACTTCTGACCTTCCCTCTTTTGAGACCTCTCCCAGCCCTGACATCCCCATTCTAAGCCTCCTCCCAGCCTTGACATCCCCTATTCTAAGCCCCCTCCCAGCCCTGATACCCCCTTTTCTCAGGCCCATCCCAGTTCTGACATTTCTTGTTTTAAGCTCCCTCCCAGCCCTGTTCTAAGCTCCCTCCCAGCTCTGACATCTCCTGTTCTAAGCTCCCTCCCAGCTCTGACCTCCCCTGTTCTAAGCTCCCTCCCAGCTCTGACATTCCCTGTTCTAAGCTCCCTCCCAGCTCTGACATCTCCTGTTCTAAGCTCCCTCCCAGCTCTGACCTCCCCTGTTCTAAGTTCCCTCCCAGCCCTGACATCCCCTGTTCTAAGCCCCCTCCCAGCTCTAACATTCCCTGTTCTAAGACCTCTCCCAGTTCTGATGTTCTGTATTCTGAAGACCTTCCCAGCTTTGTTCTAATAGTTTAGGGTCTTTTACCTACAACATTCTACAATTCTCTAATTTTTCCAGTAACTCAGTCAGGTGGTCAGTTTTTCCCCCTTTTAATTTTGACAAAGAATTGGGATGGGGGCAACAGCAGGCAGAGACCTGAACAACCCATTTCCTGGCTTGGCCTCCTCTGGTCTTCTGATGACTTTATGGGAGCAGTCCCCAGACTCAGGGGACAAGGGTCTGTTTCTATAAGGACTTTCAGTTTCCCTTCTATTTCAGTGGTTGCACAGTTAGTCCTGGGAAAAGTGGATGGGCCTAGTATCCCAGCCCCTTAATGGATGAAATGGGGATAATGATGGTCTTAACCAAAAATGGAGTGGGTTTGACTGGAGGCCACTGGGAAGGCTTTCCTGTCCTCACCAAGAGTTTATTTTTGGGTGGCTGCTGTTCTATAGGCCATCACTAGACACTCATTACTTTGGGCTGAAGTCTGCCAGAGTCCTCTGGGAAAATGTCAATATCCTTGGTAAGGAGAATGGTCATTATAATAATCCCAGGTGGCATTAAAATTGCATTTAAGAGTTTGCAAAGTGTTTTATAAGCATGATCTCATTTGAACTTTAGAATAGATCACCCCATGTTCTAGAAACATGTCCTACAGGAATTATTGTCCCCTTTTTATACAGATGAGAAAACTGAGCCTTAGGAAACCCAAGGGATGTGCCCAGTGTCATTCAGGCAAGCAAGTTACAGAAGTGCGATTTCGGCTCCTCTTCCAAACTCCTGCTCTGATGGCCCCACCATGGTGCTCCTCGTGAAGATACTAGTGGGTCAGGAGCTGTTAAGTCAGCCGCAATGACCTTCAGGCTCTGAGACCTGGTTCCTTTATATATAACCCTTTAAAGTTTACTTTTCCCACCCCAGCTCAGGAGGAAACTGCTGCACACATTATTCTACCCATTTTTAAGATGAAGAAGCAGCTGGCTGGAGAAGCTAATTAACTTGTCTGAGATCCGACAGGGAGAACCTTGTAGTGCTGGGACTTGAATTCAGGTATTCTGACAGGGATTCAGTTCTTTTAATACTTTCTGTACAGGTCACTGCCTTCTATTTAGGATCTGCGCCCCTCATTTGGAACACAGCATCTCTCTCTCTCTCTGTCATTCTCTGTCTCTGTCTCTCTCTCTCTGTCTCTGTTTCTGGCTCTCTCTCTGTCTCTGTCTCTTTCTCTCTCTCCATCTCTTCTTCTTTTCTCTCTCTCTCTTTTTCAGTCTCTGTGTCTCTTTGTGTCTCTCTGTTTCTCTCTTTTTGTTACTTTCTATTTTTGTCATTCTCTGTTGCTGTCTCTGTCTTTCTCTGTCTCTGTTTCTGTCTCTCTCTTTCTCTGTCTCTGTCTCTCTCCTTTCCTCCCTCCCTCTCTTTCTCTGTGTCTCTGTCTCTGTCTCTCCCCCATTTCTCTATCTGCCCCTCTCTCTCTCTCTCTCTCTCTCTCTCTCTCTCTCTCTCTCTCTCTCTTTCAGTCTCTGTGTCTCTGTCTCTATTTCTCTCTCTTTTTGTCATTCTCTGTCTCTTTCTTTCTGTCTTTCTGTCTCTGTTTCTGGCTCTCTTTCTCTGTCTCATTTCTCTCTTTTTCAGTCTCTGTGTATCTTTCTTTCTCTGTCTCTCTGTTTCTCTCTCTTTTTGTCATTCTTTGTCTCTATGTCTTTGTCTCTTTCTCTCTCCCATACTCCACTCTAAAACACACACACACACACACACACACACACACACACACACACACAAAACTGCCTAGCAGTTGGGAGATTATATTGTGTAGTGGATAGGGCACAAGGGAACAGAGCAAGGCTTCTTGAACTTTTACCATTCATGATCCATTTTAGCCTGAAAAATTTTTATGTGACCCTGGGTATATAGGTATATAAAAAGTATACAAATAAAATTTTTCTCATAATAATTTGTAATTTTATGACCTTCCCTCCCACATTCAGTTATGTAGTGGGGTCAGTGCCTACAGTTTAAGAAACTTTGCAATAGAGCACTGCACCTCGAGTCAGGAAGACTCCGCTTCATGAAGTTCATTCTGATCTCAGATACTCACTAGCTATATGACCTTGAGCAGGTCACTTCAACTTGTTAGCCTCAGTTTCCTTAACCACAAAATGAGCTGGAGAAGTAAATGTCAAACTACTCCAGCAACTTTGCCGAAAAAAACCCAAATGGGGACACAAAGAATTGGACATGACCGAAAAGCGACTGCACACCGCCACCACCGACATGGGCACAGGGACTAGAATCACAGTGCCAGGGCTCCATTTCTGCCTTAAATATTATATGTAACTTTGAGCAATCACCTAATCTCTCCGTGACTCAGTTTTCTCATTTCTCAATTCCATGTTTAGACTCGATGGCTTCTAAGGTCCCTTCTACCTCTAAATCTATGATACTATGATCACCTTGAGTTCTTTCAAGTAACTTAAGGCCTTTATAATTTTAAGATTCCAAATTTTAAATTCTGAGAGCCAGGAGCCCTTGATTCTAGCACTGACTCCCCCTCAAATTACCTCATTATGCTTTTGGCAAATCACAACACCTCTCAGTTTCCTCACTTGTTAAGTGGGCAGCTGTGTGGGTCGATTGAATGCTGTTGAAGAAATAATTCTAAGATCAAGAGCTTTCCATTGATACTGGATACGTGAGCTCTGTTGAGGGGCTGAAGGAGTGAAAATGGACTCCACCACACTCTCTTTTATTTTCTAGGGTATAAAGGCAAAGACTGGAAAGATACTTACCTTGGAGGAGGGCCCGTGGAGAGTTCTCTAGTCTTAGGGTATCAGCAGCATCCTGGTGGGCATCCTTTCGGCCTTGCTCTGGAACCTCTCTTTTATTTGTTGATTTTTTCAGGATCTCCTCAATGGAGAAAGGCAGACCCAGTTGCTTTGGGGTACCACATTTGTCCAGAGTCTTCCCCTCCATCCCTCTGACACAAACAAAAGTCAGGCGGTTTCAGCTCTTTCGAGAGCGAAGGGTGGGGGAGGAAGGGAGTGAGGGTTTGGAGTTGGCAGTTGAAAATGAAAATGAGAGAGGGAGATATTACTGCTTCCTCCCGAGCAGTTCTTGGACCCTTAACTACAGACCTGGGCAATGGTGAGACATTGGAGCCTCATGCTCGAGGCTCCTGCCATCTCCAGCCCATTCTCCCCGACTTTCCTGGAACTCTTTCTCCTGGAGAACAATGACCTTTGAATGGAACCACACATCACATCATGCCAGAATGGGCCACCCCACTGCTGGGCAATCTGGAAGGTGGGCGATTGGTCATCCTGTGGTCCTGGAGGCTGCACTCTTAGAGGAAGGGTAAGCTAGGTTTGTGAGAGCCAGCACATCCCCTTGGATCCTCTGGGACTGGGTTCACAGTCTTTTCCAACTCCAGAGTCTTCCTTTCTCTTTCATAAATTAGTTATCAGGGGGCAGCTAGGTGGTGCAGTGGTTAGAACACCAGCCCTGAAGTCAGGAGCACCTTAGTTCAAATCTAGTATCAGATACTTCCTAGCTGTGTGACCCTGGGCAATTTTAACCCCAATTACCTCAGAAAAAAATAGTTATCAACAAAAGATCCAAAGATGAAGGGGAATAGGGACAAGAACGAATGAAGAATCGAAGGGAAGAGATCAATTTTGAGGTCCAACAGGGATGGGGTCCAAATTCCCAGATTTTGTGGGTCTCGTCCAGACCACTGGATTCAGTCTTGGGGAACAAGACTATTACTTTTCTGGAGGCTGATCATGTTTCAGGAAGCTAAAATTCACCTTTTACTCTTTCAGCAATCTCTGCAGAGAAGGTCTATCAATCTCCAATCCAGAGTAAGTGGTCCTGAATGTGTCCTCTCTGGTCAGCTTCTGGAGGAGGCTTGATCCTTGAACATCAGGCTTAGGATCCTTTCAGAATTCAATTTTTTTAAATCAGCTAGTCGCTGGGAACTGAAAGAGTTCATGAAGAAGGGCAACAATGGTAAGATGAGGTACAAGAACCAAATCCTAGTTACTGAGAAGAGGTCCTCATCTCCTTTCTCTCTGAACTTGTTTTTGTAGGGTGTTATCCTTCAAAATTCACCTCTACTTTGCAGCTAGTGCAAAGACAAGGTGTTTCTTGTTCCTTCTCTGGGGACAAATGACTCATAAGGTAAATGGCTCAGATTTCTCTAGAGAATTCAGGTCTCTTTCTTCTTCCAAGTCTACACCATCCAGGGGACTGTTCATGGGAAGGTTTAATTGACTCTCCAATATGACGCTCTTTTTTCCAATTGAGGCTTTACCAGTCTTGAGCTCCTTCTCTCAGATGCCCTTCTCTTTGCTTCCTTATTCCTTCCTCCATTGGGCTTACCTTGTCTGTCAGTGTTGGCAAGACCTGCCCCCCTCTGTCCAATGGGCAGACGGTGCTGGACCTGATAGGCTGGGGTCCCTGTAAGGAATTACTGTGTAACCAGGGTGGGGGTAAGGAGATAATAAACCGCACCCAATAATATGGAGGAATCTATTCCCTTTATATGGCTGGGACTTCTGTGAATGAGAAAGTAAACAGGACAAGAGGAAGAGAGAAGGAAGAAGGAATGGGAAGTGTCAGAGAGGGTCTGAAGAAGAGAGCCAAGCTAGAATGAAGGGAAGAGAAAAGAAGGGGACCCTAGGCCCCATTAAGGCTTTAAGTTGTCATAAAAAAGTATTTACACAGCTCAAAGTATTTATGGATCATAGATTATTGCTATATAGATGGGAAGGCCAAAGCCCTGGGAATAGGAATCCAGGTTCCAGCTGTGGACACTCCCTGCCAAGTGAACTTTAGTCACTACAGATGTGGCTCTGCCACCAGAACAATGCTAGGGGTTATGTCCTAAGGGATTGCTATTTCCACTGACCTTCTGTCATGAGTGTGTACCTGGGGGACAGGGAAGGTGGCAGAGGGATGGTGGGGAGGTAAGGCAGCCCCTAGGCAGGAAATGAGCTTTTACTGAGTCATTGGTAAGAAGCTTAATGGAATCTGGCCAACTGATTAGATCTGATCAACAGGCATTCAGTCATTCAGCTGTTTTTCAGTCACGTCTGACTCTTCATGACTCATTTTGGGGATTTCTTGGCAAAGACACTGGGGTGGTTTGCCATTTTTTTCTCTAGCTCATTTTGCAGATGAGGAAATTGAGGCAAACGGAGGTAAGTGATTTGTCCGGGTCGACTAGTAAGTGTTTGAGGCTAAATTAAACTCAGACTCCAGGCCTGGTGCTGTCCCTAGCTGTCCCTCAATAAGCATCAATTCCAAGTACTGAGAACAGGAAGAAGAACAAAAAACATGGCCTTCGAATAGCTTACATTTTAATGGTGGAACAACATTTCCAAAGCTATGTACTTTGAAGACGTCGGCCCCTCCTTTTAATTGCATTTAATTTAGCAAGCGTCCATTAATATCCTGTGAAAGGATAGTCAGCAGGTGCTAGAGATATAGACATGATTCTGCTCGCTCACTCTACAGCTGCTTTTTCTCTTTGCTTCTTAGATCCATGGGGACATGGGAATAGGTAGAGCAAGGAGAGGGAATGTGATATCACAGGGTCAGAGAGAAAGGGATCCCTGGACCGATGAGGGCAATGATGCTTCTTGCTTTGTAGCTACCATTAACTCCACTCATTCTGCTCTTGGCCAGTCTAGCTTTGGCCACAAATAATTGGACTTTGCTGGTGGGACAAGACAGCTGGGAGAAGAACATACCTTCCATGGAGTTGAGGGTGGGGTTGCCCTTTCCTTGAATCTACCTGGTTCTCATGCTCATTCCTTGTGCCTCGAGTTCCTGCAGACTTTCTGCTTTTACTTCTGATGACTGGTTTTCATACAGGAAGTATGAGTCAGACATCCTGGGTAAACAGTACTCTCTTATACTCTTTGCCCACTTGAAGGAGAGGGCTTGTGGTGAACCAAAGAAACTCAAATCGCACATTTCCTAGAACCCAACTGGCGCAGTGAATAGAACTCTTGACCAGAAATCAGGAGACCCGAATTTATTTTTGGCCTCATATACTTACTAGGTGTAGAACCCTGAGCAAGTCATTTAATTGCTTCCTTTTAAAATGTTTTTATCTGTAAAATGGGGATAATGGTGGTATCTATCTCCCAAGGTTGTGATGAGAAGAAAATGAGACATTATTTGTCAAGCACTCTACAATAATATATAAAGCTAGCTACTTTTATTATGGTAACTTCTGAGTTTAGCTCAATCAATTAATTAACAAACATTTACTAAGCAAGAATGACACAAGATACTAGGGATACAATTGTAAAAAAAAATGGAATGATTCCTATTTGCAAGGAGTTTACATTCTAGTGAAGGAGACCAAAAAAGTAGCTATAAAATGTATACAGCATAAAAATAAAATAAGTTAATCCAAAGCAGATGAAATCTAATTTATTCTGCTTTAGGCTGGTCAGAGGTAGCTGGAGTTCCCTTCCAGGACAGGACAACCAGGAGGAAGAACTTTATTTTCCATGCATGTTGTGAGTGGATGATAATTTGGGAGGAAGGATACCTGCTTTTGGGGAGGGAATGCTTCTTAAGATGCTTGAGCAACACTCTTTTTGTTGTTGTTCACTTGTATTTTGTTTTCTTATTCATTTACTTTCTTTTTTTGATCTGATTTCTCTTGTGCAGCAAGAGAATTGTATTATGTTTATATATATTGGATTTAACATATATTTTAACATATTTAACATTTATTGGATTGCTTGCCATCTAGGGGAGGGGGTGGGGGTGAAGGAGAAAATATGAAACACAAGGCTATGTAAGGATTAATGTTGTCAAATTATCTGTGCATATTTTTGAAAATAAAAAAGTTTTATTAAAAAGAAGAAATAACCCACCAACCAAAAAAAAATTTTCTTGAGCAAATCTTAAAGGAAGAGAGGATGGAGGGTCCTAGAATGGAGAATGACAAATGCAAAGATACTGAGGTGGGAGCTAGAGTGTTATGTGGAAGGAGTAGACAAGTCCAATTTATCTGAAACAGATGAGAGAAGGTTAGGTAATTGGGTCCAGTTTCTCATGCTAGGGGATTTCCTTGGTTCGAGAGAGAAGTGGATTCATGGTGCTGGTTGCCAGATGTTCCCCATATTCATTATGCATAGTCTTCTGGATTACTATATTCTTTTTATTTTTATTTATTTATTTATTTTTGCTGAGGCAATTGGGGTTAAGTCACACAACTAGGAAGTGTTAAGTGTCTGAGGTCAAATTTGAACTCAGATCCTTCTGCCTTCAGGGCTAGTGCTCTATCCATTGTGCCACCTAGCTGCCCCACTATATTCTTTTTATTTACTTCCTGATAAATGCTACATATAGCATCCAACTACTTGAGTCTGCTTCTTTGAAGAGCCAGATCTAATGCATCTAGAACAGAGGTTACCAAAATACAAGAAGTTCAGAAAAAGAGACAGAATTTCTCCAGTAGGTAGGGATTCAACATTTTATTTAGGTAGAACCTCAAAGTCCACACGCCCATTGAAAATGAGTTGGTGCTGCCCCACAGAGATAGAGGTAGTGCTGAGGGATAGAAAGTCACTGACTTGTTGAAAACCAGTGTCTCTCTCAGCACTTCCCTCCAGGTGGATCCGATGATTAAGACTTCTCAATGGCGATCAATTCTATCTGCATCTACATAGAAGTATGTGCTGAAACAAGATTGTGTGATAATCAGCTATGATAGACTTACTTCTCAGCAATTCAATGTTTTCAGGCAAATCCAATAAACTTTGTTTGGAAAATGCCATCTGGATTCAGAGAAACACTTTTGGAGACTGAAAATGGATCAATGCACATTATTTTCACCCTTTTTTCCTTTCGTTTTTCTTTCTTTCTCATTGTTTTCTCTTTTGTTTTAATTTTTCTTTCTCAATATGACTCATATGGAAATATGTAAAAAATGAATGTACACATATAACCTAAAAATAAAAGTATGATGATCAGAAATAGTCCCAAACAAGTAGAGAAATATGGCAGGAAGAAATAAAATAGTTAATATTCTCAAGGAAAATGAGAAAGAAGAACCTTAGAAGCAATAAACTATTATACAAAGCAGTAATCATCAAAGTAATTTGGTACTGGTTAATAAATAGATTGATAAATGGAGCAGATTAAGTATACAATATATAGAAACATCTAAGTATAGTAGCTTACAATTTCATAAACCCAACCCCATCTACTATTGTAAGAATTTGTTTTTTACTAAAACAGCTGGGAAAATTGGAAAGCAATCTGGCAGAAATCAGGTATGGACTAATATCTTATACTTTATACCGAGATAAACTCTAAATAGTTAATCAAATAAGGATGACATCATAAACAAATTAAGGGAGCAAAAAAAAAAATTGCCTTTTAAATCTAGAGAGAGGAAGCAGTCATGACCAAGTAGGGAGATAAAGAGGATCTCAGAAGATAAAATGGATAATTGTGATTAAATAAAATTGACAAGGTTTTTTTTTTTTCCATAAAGAGTGACAGTGCACTAAAATTACAGAAACCATTTATTAAAAAGTTCTTTGCAGGAAATTTCTCTGAGAAGAGTCTCATTTCTAAGCTATATAAGGATTTGTTTCAAATGCATAAGAATAAGAGCCATTCTCTAATAGATAAATGGTCAAAAGATATTAAAGAGATAGTTTTAAGAGGAGCAATCATCAGATACATAAAAGTGCTTCAATCATTAATAATCATAGAAATTAAATCTGAAAAAACTTTGAGGTTCTACTTCACACACTTTGGTTCGGCAAAGTTAATACACACAGACTGCACTCCTCCCCCTCATTCCCCCAAAAACACACACAGAAGAAAATAACACATATTGGAGTGGCTGTGGGAAAACAGCCACATCAACTTACTTTTGGTGGAATTGTAAATTTCTTCATCAATCCTAGGAGACACTTTGGGAATATGCCTTAAAAGTTAATAAACTGAATATCCTTTGACTTGATAAGACTATACCGCAAAGGGATCAAAGAAAGGGGAAAAGAACCCATATTTGCAAAAAAAGTATTCATAGTAGCTTTTTTTTTTGTGGAGGCAAAAAACCCTGGTAAGCAAGTGGTAGCCATCAATTGTGGAATGGCTGAGCAAAATATGGCACATGAACGTAATGGAGTGACGGAAAGTTATACAAAAACCACAAACACAAATAGCCATTTTCCTCAAGGAGATTACTGGGAGGAAATAAGAAATGCATAGTGATAAGGAAATCAAGCTATATACAAATTAATTTTCAAGGTGGAGGAGAGGGAAGGGATGGGTCATACCCTTACTATCTGAGAAAGCAATCAGAAAAAGTCTCCTGCAGAAGGTGCCGCTATCTGGGAAACACCAAAAGATTCTCCTTTCCCTGCTTCCCTATCCCACCAGAGTGCCTGAAATTCCACTATTATTTCTCCATTTTAAGGCAATTTTTCATACGATCACAAAATCAGAAGGGGCGTCAGCAATTATAGAGTCCAACTTCCACCCAAAACATTAGCATCTTTTATGACAATTGACTAGTGCAATCAAACAATAGATAAGCATTTATTAATGCTTATTAATTTTTATAGTTATTATGTTCTCAATGCTCTGCTAAGTGCTGGGAATATAAAGATAGATACTACATAGCCTCTGCCCTTCAAGGAAGTTATATTCCATTTGAAGATACAACATGTACATACATATTTAAGTATGTATAGAATATTCACAGAATAAAATAATTTTGGTGAAAGCTCTAGCTGGAGCCTGTTTCTTTTTACCTGGACTATTGTAGCAGAGTATCCCCACCTCCAATATCTCCTTTTTCTTTTCTTTTTTGCCTTGTTTTGATCTTCTCCAGAAAGCTACCACAATATTATTTTTTAAAGGCAAAGATCTGTTTCCCTCAAAAATCCTGATCAGAAATAAACTCTTTAATCTGGAATTTAGAGCTCACCACTACCTCTCTCACCAATTTCCTGTTGCTCTCCTTGAGGCACTGTGTTTTCCCATTAAAAAGTCTTGTCTCTGTTTACAGAATTAGACATGCATTTTCCCACCTTGGTGCCTTTGTACAACCCTCCATTCACCCCTGGAAGGTTTTCCTCTCTCATCTCTACTTCTTGGAATCTTTGTCTTAATGCAAAACTTAGATCATGAACCTCCTCTTCTGTGAAGTCTTCCTGGATCCTTTTGGTTATTCCTGTTCCTTTGCTTCTCAAATATTTCCAGAATTTTGTGGTCTGATTGCTTTTATTTAATTTTTTTTGCATCCTCTGCTGTGAATTATACTAATCTCTTTACATACTGTATTCCTCCAGCAGAATATAAGCTTCTTGAGGGCACAAAATGATGTTTTCTCACTTGTCTCTAACTTTTGCATCTAGTTCAATGCCTGGCACATAGAAGGTGCTTAATAAATGTTGAATTGAATTGAATTTCAGGCGTCAGGCCAGATTGGTAGCTTGAGTAAGAATCTTGAAATCCCCAAATATCAAAGTTGGAAGAGATTGTATAGTTTGCCTTAAATCTAAACTAAACCCCTTCTATAATATTCCTGAAAAGTAGTCAAAAGGCTGTCAGTTGCCGATTCCAGATTAAGGGGTAATCACTAGCTTCCAAGACAACCCATTCTACTTGTGGTCAGTTCTATTGGAGAGAGATTTCCCCCCTCTCTAACTCTCTCTGGATTCCTGTTCTAGTTCTCCTGATCTACACCTTTGGATCAGAACACTACACATCATGTATAAGTCTGTGGGGGAATGATGCTTTCAGTTTTGTATTTCCTTGCCCTTGACCTGATCTGTCTTGATAAGTGATGGAGCCAGCCAAGATGCTCTCTCTAAGCAGTGGGTGTCCAGATCAAACATGCCCACCCAATCTGGTCCAGTTGTCCTTCTTGACCATCTTGCCACCAGCTCTGCTGCTCTAGCACTTTCCTACATCTTGCTTTAGACTTAGTGACCAAACCAAATCTCCTGCTACTTCTGGAAAGAGCATTTCTACCAACTGACTCAAGACCCCTGCACCTTCCCAGACCACACCTCCTTTCCTTGGCCACTATTCCTCAGATGTATTGTCTCCTGGATAAGAAAGAGTATGAACTCCTCGATTGTATCATTTGGGGCTTGCTATTACTAATCTGGCACAGAGTGTCTAATAAATTCATTGCTTCTTTCCATTTATCAAACTTAAATCTGCCTCTTTGTAGCTGTGACCAGTTGTTCCTAGTTCTGCCCTCTGGGTTCAGGCAAAATACATTTCATTTCTTGTCCCCATCACAACTCATCAGATATCACTTCTCTCCCAATTCTTCTTTTCTCCAGTCAAGGGGCCACCTTGTCCTTACCCATCTTTTACCATTACTTTTAGGTCAGCTCTGCTACTTTGCCTTGGGCTTAACCTGTCTGTGCTTTTGATTGGGTGATTTCACCTACCCACCTTGCAGTGAGTAGGCTGTTAGCCAAATGTCTGACCCTATGGTCTTCTCCTTACCATGGGAAGATGGATTGTGACCTTTGAATTGGGAAAGGGAAGACAACTTACACGATGAGAGTCAGTCCAAGAGTTGGGCTTGGGAAAATGCTTCTAAAATCTGGGTCCTGTTCTCATTAACCCCGGCCACCTTATTTGATGTGGTTCTCTGGGAAAACACAAGGGTGTTCTGACCTGCAAACAGAGAATCTGGTAGGGACTGATTGCTTTCATTTGAAAAAACCAAGATGCTAGAGAATGGTCTGACCTCTTGTCAGTGAATGTGATGGATGTCCTTTTTGCTTTGGGGGAGAGCCTCCCATGCTTTGTGACTCTCCTATTTTAAGGAGCTGTCCATCTGTGCCTCATTGTATCTGACTGAATGTGTTAGGGGAGGGAGGAAGGGGAGAAGGATACTGTTAGTGCCTTATTTGGAGATTTCCTTAGTTCTTTGAGTTAGATTGTAAGTTGGGGTGATCTCCATGTACAGGCTGAGCATATCCCCAGGGAGTCCTTGGCTCTGTGTGTGGGACACCTCCTACAGATGGGCTGTATATATCTCTAGGAAGCTTCTGGCTTAGAGCATATCCATGGGACAACTCCACATAGATTGGCTGAGTAAGTTTATTCCCAAGGATTGATGACTGATTTAGAATGCGGGATAATCAGCAGGTCCTCAGGATACCTTGGCGTAGCCTACTAGGACAGCCTCCTGTATGGATATACTTAGAATGGATATACTTGACTTTGGGTTGGGGACAACATCCCATGAGCAGCCTGAGAATACTCAGGAGATCCAGGAAGTTTTTTACTTAGAGGAAGGGACACCATTTACCAAGTAGCTTGAGTATAGATTTGAGGACCATCTCTAGTCATCCTAATCTATATCTTGCCTCTGGACCTAGATAGCTCTAAAGGACAAAGTGAGGCTGGTGACTTTGCACTTAAATACAATTCACTTGCATGTCATAACATCACCTCTCGGATGACATGATCCTCTTCTAAAACAAAGGACAAATAACATCTCGGTATAGATTTAAGAGACCTTGGAAAATAGACTTTCCAAGGATTTTTAAAAATCTACTCATCAAAAAGTATCCAGAGCAAAGGATTCCTCATAATTTGACCTTGTGAATAGTCTAGAAGAAATCTAGAATTATGAAGCAGTCTCCTTTCTCAGGGATGGTCTGATCATTGAATGGAAGCTGGCAAAATAGAAGGAGGAGAGACTGACCGTTGGTCTCTTCAGCTACATCCTTCTGGCTTGATTACCTGAAGAGGAACCCTGCGATCAGAGCTAGAATTGGAAGAAAGAACTTAGCCAGACCAACAATATAGAGGGCCTAGATCAGGATCTCTGCTTGATGGAATTGTGCAGAAGGCACTCAGCTAGTAAGTGTCAGACCTCAAATTTGAACCTATATCTTCTGATTCCACAAAGTGCCGACTTTTAGCCTTTGTGTTTCATTTCTGAGGTAAATCAGAAGTAAAAAAATCCTCTGGGGTCTTTCACAGTTCTGGGTGCCTAACACTGGATGAACTATCAGCATAGGTGAATACCCAATTAAAACTCCTTCTGGCTGGTCTTAGATTGAGATGGACAGCTCATATATTTGTATTAATAAGGCATGAGGGTGGTATTTCCCACTCTCTTATGGTTTTATGCCTCTGATAATATTTCTGGGACCCCAGAAATACAACATATTCACATCTGGTGTTTTCCACTCTTCCTAAGCTTCAGGTAGACCCTGGTAAGGACTAGAATTGATTTGAGGCTTGGGGCAGAGTCTATGCAGTCACTAAAAAGCATCACCAGATTAATTCCTCCATCCATCCATTTATACATCATTTAGGTAGCTCATTGAATAGAGTTCTGGGTCTGGAATCAGGAAGACCTCAGACAGGGACTAGCTGTGTGATTGAACAAGTCACTTAACTTATATTTTCCTTAATCCACTGGATAAGGGAATGGCAAATCACTCTAATGTCTTTGCCAAGAAAACACTATGGCTCATGAGGTCATGAAGAGTAGGATGAACCTGATTGACTGAACCACAACAAAAATGTGAGATGTAACGTAGTAGAGTAGAGAGATCCAGTCTCAGAGGCAAGCAAACCTGATTTTAAGTTCCATCCCAGCTACATGATGAGGATTGTCCTGGCCAAAAATCACTCAGCTTCTTAATGCCTCAGGCAACTCTCTACCACCATCAGTGTCAAAGATTAATAATAATGATCATTATAATAGTGAACATTCATGATATAGCACTTCGATATTTGCAAATTGCTTTCTGTATATGATCTCATTATCTCATTTATGAAGTGCCTTTTACACATAATGAAACAGCCTGAGAAATGGGAAGTGACTTGTCCAGAACCACACAGCTAGTATGCATTTGAGGCAGTTTTAGAATTCAGATCTTCCTGAGTCCAAGTCCAAGACGCTTTCCCACCATGTAATCAGCTCAATCACAAAGAAGAATAGTTGAAATAAGTATAGAAAGTGTGACTGGCCACAGACTGTAAAAGGCATTTGGGGTCCCTAGAGAAGGATGGGACTGGGGTATTCATTTTAAAAAATCCTATGGAAGGCTACATACAAAGAACAATAAGCCATGATTTCTGCTTTGTGAAGGCTGACTGATGGGCTGGGCAGTCAGGGGGGTTAACTGGCCTATTTGACAGCCACCCACGATTCCATGCCTGTAGACCTGTCACCACAGGGACAGAGAAAGATCAGGGAATATTTCCAAGATTATTTTGCTTCCAGATGAGGTCCAGAAAAAGTCATTGGTGGATTTCTGACTTTTATTTCTATGACTTGGCTATTTTCTCCTGAAATGTGTTTGCTTTTCCTCCCTTCCAAGAGAATTTCTTCCTTGTTAAATGAGTCCACAAGGAGTCATCCAGAGGTAATGATTTTCAGTAACTACTGACCTGGGTCCGAGGCAGTTTTGGAAGTAGCTGTCTAAGCCCTGATGTGGCTTTAGGGTTCCCTCCTGGGATTAAAGCAGGGAGCTAATGAGCTCAAGGTCACAGGTTCACACCCTGTCTGGGTCAATTGACTTTTTTGTTGTTGTTCTGAGAAGTTCTGGCACATCGGATGGGAAATCAGAGTGCTCGGTTTAAGGCTCTGAGATCTGCTGTTTGCATGCTAGATTATTTTAGGCTTTTTGTTTTCCTTCCCATGAATCTCAGTTTCTTTCTCTGTGAAATCAGGGAGTGGGATTAGAGACCTCTTTAGCAGGCAGTCAGCAAGCATTTATTAAGTGCCTTTTATATGCCAGAGAGCTAAGTAGTACAATAGATAGATCATCAGTCCTAGAGTCAGGAAAACTCATCTTCCAGAATTCAAATCTGATCTCGATACTTACTAGCTGTGTGATCTTGGGTGAATCACTTAATTCTGTTTGCCTCAATTTCTTTATCCAAAATGAGCTGGAGGAGGAAATGACAAACTATTCCATTATCTCCACCAAGAAAACCTCAAATGGGATCATGAAGAATCAGACATGATCGAAAAACAAATGTTCTAACTGCTGGGGAAACAATGAATATAAAGACAAGGAAGAGCTTACAATTTAAAAGGGGAGACAACATAGAAGAGAAGGCAGAAAAGTGAAAGGAGGGAATAGGATACTGTGGGTAGCCAGGAGAGGGGTATTTTGTTCTATGGAGTTGAAACCAGGCAGGGCAAAGTGGAGTGATCTGGGTCCAGGTGTGCCCTCTAAAAAGGAAGATATTTGTAGGAGTTTGGTACCCTGACCTCCAACCCTCCAATCAGAGGGAAGAAGAGGCTGAGGGAAGTGGTATCAATCAGGGCTTGAGTTATCAGCCTGATGATGAGTTTAAAAGTGATGAGCTTAATCTGGGAGGGGCATCTTGTTCTGTGGTGCTTCTGAAGTCAGACAGGACAGCAGATAAAAAGTGGAATGGGCATATACTCCGATCTAAATCACCTGCCACCATGAAGATTTTCCTGGGTGACAAAACAAACCAAGTAAGTGAAATTGATCAGTATAGGAAATACATCTGATAACATATCCCATACTCTACACCCAGGATCACTCAACTCTCACCTGAGGGGAGGGAAATGGTGTACCTCATAATCTGTAGGTTTCTACCCTTACTTATAGCTAATCATTTGCCAAAATGTACTCTTGGAAAGAATGGGAGCATCCTAAAGGATGTGGATAATTTTTCCTTTCTATTTCTGTATATTATATTGTTATTATATGATATATATTATATTTATATATGTATATTGTTATGGTAAAAATCATGCCTTCAGATGGGGACTTCTGAGTGACAGATGCCAGCAGACCATTTCCAGGAATGAATAAAAGACAAAAAATAATTATCAATTTGAATCAAGTGACCCACATTAGATTTCTCTTCTAGATTATATTCCTGACTCACTGGGTAAGTTAATTCACCTTATACAATTTCACTAAGTCTTTTGGGACATCTTGTGTAATAACAACAATATTTCTGTCCACTTTAAAATTCACAACTCTCACTCTCTCCCCCTAACAATCCTGTTTGGTAAATAGGATTCCAATTTTATAAAAGCAGAAACTGATATCTGTGGAGATTAGAATTCAAAATTAATATTTGAAGGAGCCCCCATTTTACTCGTAAGGGAACTGAAACCAGAAGAGATGACTGGTCCAAAGTCACACAGGTGTTAGTGGTTCGAGCTAGGATTGAATCCAGGTGGCTTGACTTCAAAGCCAAGCTCTTTTTACAATGATTTTCTCATCATCTCTCTAGATGCTCCTTAATATTAAAATGTACCCCTTCCTAAGCAAGCATCTGCTTTGGGGATATAAAAGAAAAAAAAATATTGTTCAGGTGCAGTATAGACTTGTGACCTGTAGTTTTCCTTCTAACTCCAAGATTCTTCAACTCCACTAATGAGCCCCAGAGTGGCAAATGCCAGTATAAAATGTTTCTAAGGGCAATGGGGACCAGAAAACCCTATACCTGAATGCAAGTAGAACACAGAGTTGAGACATAGACATCTTGGCCTAGATTTCTTAAATTTTTTTTAAATAAAAAGCCCTTTATATTGACTTTTTTTTGCATTTATATCACTTATATTTTGTAATGTAGTTTTATTCTTTCCTTCACCCTGAAAGTTTTTCCTTATGACAAAAAATAAAAAAAGGAGAAAAAAGTTTGGCAGAACTAACCAGAAAATATAAAAAAAGTATGAAATTATATGTAATGTTGCATATTTCTATTTTCCTTATCTCTGTAAAGAAGGGGAGGAAGGAGACCTCTTCTCACATAGCATCGTTGGGATCAGGGTTCGTTCTTAGTATTCAGCTTTCATTGGTTCATTGGGGTTTTCCTTTTCATCCCTCCCTACATTTTGAGATGATCCCTTCTTCTCCTATAAAAGGCAGTAAGTGGACAATGCCCTAGGCTTGGGAGACAAGAGACTTGGGTTTTGAGGTTGTTTTGGCTTTCTAAAATAGTTGCAAAAAAAGAAAAACTGATTTAAAAAGCCATCTTTGGTTGCACTGAAGTCTTGTGCTCAGCACATGGTAGCTATAAATACAATATATATATATGTATATATATATGCAGATATGTCTATAAGTATGTGTAAATATACCTGGTTTCTATATCCTTTTATGTGTATGTTATCATATGCAATAGAATGCAAACTCTTTGAAGATAGCAATTATTTAATTTTTGTCTCTTCTGTATTTGGCACAGTTTCTGTCACACAGCGGGCGTTTATTGATTTATTGGGACATATTTTATATTAATTTTAATGTGTATATATTGTCTCCCCCATGAGAACATTAAAAACAGAGATCATTTTATTTTTATCTTTAAATATTTAGTGCCCAGAAAAATATCCGGCACATAATAGGTGACCAGTAAATATTTGTAGAGTGATCTATTGTTGGTAATCCATCTTTGCTTTGCCAGGGTGAGACCACATATCTGTGGCTATTGTGAGCATATTGTGGAAGGAGAACTGAACAGTTGGAGGACATCCAGAGGTGCCTTGGATGGTGGAGGATCTTGAAATTGTTTTATGATTGACTGAATAAATTAAAAAGCATTTATTAAGTATTTACTATGTGCTGGACACTGTGATAAGTACTGGGGCTAGAAAAAGAAAAGTAAGGCAGTCTCTCCTCAAAGTGCTTATATTTTAATAGAGAATATGGAGCCTTCTCTTTCCTTCCCTCTCTCTCTCTCTCTCTCTCTCTCTCTCTCTCTCTCTCCTCTCTCTCTCTCTGTCTCTCTCTTTCTTCTCTCCTCTCTCTCTCTGTCTCTCTCTTCCTCTCTCTCTGTGTCTGTCTCTGTCTCTCTCTGTGTCTCTTCATCTTTCTGACTCTGTCTGTCAGTCTCTCCTCTCTCTTTTCTCCTTCCTTTACCTCACCCCACCCCCACATACACACAGAGGAATTGTCTGGGGATGTTTGGGAAGTCACAGAGATTGTAGGTGGATTCACAGGAGAGAATATTGGCTTTGAGAAGACCCATTTTTTTCACATGTTAAGTATCTTCAAGAATTTCAAAAGTTGTCAAGTGAAAGAGGGAATAGCTTCATGGTCATGCATGACTATTTAGGGTGAATCTAGCTCTAATGGGTCAGAAGTACAGTGAAGATGATTTTGGCTCAATGTATGGATAATCTTCTTAGCAATTAATAACCTCCCTGAATGGAATGGGCTGCCATGGGAGGTTGTGAGTTCTTTGGCACTTGGATGTCTTCAAGTAGGTCTCTTGTTGCATTTCTTTATTACATCTGGGTCTCTCAAATTATCTCCAGTTTGACTGTGTGGTATCTCAGATGGGAGTCATATCAGAGATGCTGTGGAGGGCTTCACAAACTCACTTATTGTCATAAAGCTGATCCTTGGTGTAGGTGCTTAATAAATTCTTATTTCTTACCTTTCATCCTTTTAAGAAAGCCTAAGGGAATCCAAGATATTTAATTTTGAATACAATATATCAATAGATATAGCCTAGGGAAGCAAAAGCTCTCCAGGGTCTTCAATAATTTTTAAGAACATAAAGAGACCAAAAAGTTTCTGTACTAATAGAGAATTCTGACATGCTGTCAGAACTATAGCCAGAAGGCAGGAGGCAGCTGAGAACTTCGGGCTGAGTCAGCACTCAGGCAAAGGACAGCACCCATCATTCATAAGTGAGTTGCTTTTTCTTGGCTTTGTGGGGAATAAGGGCAGCATATGGTGGTGACTTAAAGAAAGGAAAAATTGATGTGAACATCAGTAGTTAAGATAGTATTAAAATTAATTACTATTAATTAAATAAATTAAATGAAATGAAATTAAAATTAAAATAATTAAAATTAATACTATCTTATTAAAATTGGTGTTGAAGATGCTGAGAACATTTCTAACATTTCCAAAAACAGAATCAACTATTCTGGATGAGAGAGATAGGTTGCTAAGGTTTTACTGTATGAAATTTTCAATAAAGATGAAAAAAACCCCACAGAGAATGGAAGTGTGTATATTTGCATCCACACAATTGTGAGCATTTAAAAGTGGTCAAGTAAGCCCTGATTGCATTAAAAAATTCACAGTCCATTCACAGGTTCAGAAGAGATTTTACATAGCAGACTTGGATGAAAAAAGCAGCAGCTGGATATAGGCAGCATGGATTGCTGTCTTACCTCCTGCTGAGGCTCCTTTCAGAATGCTGGAACATTTTTGAATTTGTCTTACCTGAAAAACTTGATTTTGCTAAAAGAGGATGGGTGTGGGGATCAGAATCTTGGGTCCTACTCTTAGCTCTGCTACTAACAAACTGTGGTACCTCTAGCGAGTCACTTCTAAATCCCAAGTTTCAGTTTCAATCACTGAAAAATTAAACAGATGATCTCTAAAGCCTCTCTCAGCTCTGAATGTCTATTCTTCCAATTCTCTCTGGGCTGTGATATCCTATGTTCTAAAATTCTTCCCGTATCAATAACTAGCATCTATACAAAGTATTAAGGTTTGAAAAACTTAGATATGTTAACTCATTTGATTTTCACAATAATCCTCTGAGTGAGATGCTATTATTATCAACTTCATTTTACAGATATAAAAACTGAAGCATTGAGAGATTAAATGAAAAGCCCAGGGTTACCTTGCTGGTAAGTGTCTGAAGCAGGATTAGAACTTAGATTTTTCTCATTCCAAATCCAGCACTCTATCCAGTTAGCTGGTCCAAGTCTGACAGTCTATAATTCTACAATTATAAGCTGTGAAGGGATAAAGCATTTTGATATTCCATTTTTTCCCTTTTAATTAAAAAAATTATTTTGTTTGGAAAAAAAACAGCAAGAAAAAAAGAAAAACAGAAAAGAAATACAAAATAAAATAAAGCAAAACAAAAGAGAACAACAAAACATCAGGGAGGGTGCAAAACATATAATTACAAATTTCCAGATCAAAAAAGCATATATATATGTATATATATATGTAGTAGTAGAAGAAATTATATTCATGAAGATCCATTTTTTCTTTACTTCCTTGTAGATTGTTCTTTGGTTCTCTGCTGTGTACCTTAATTGCTTTATTTTTTCCTCTCCTTTCATCCCTCCTCCACCCCCAAGCAAGCTACACTTAAGATATATTTATGTACACATATATAGATATATACATACACATACTTACACCTATACCCTCCACATACAAATATATGTTTTTCCTATCCTTGCTGCTTCTTTGATTAAATTCTGATCCATAACTTGCCTTGCTATTACTTATTCTCTCCCTTGTCTTCTCTCACCCTTTACTTCCCCATCTGCTCATCCCTCTCCCCCCTTTTAAAATAGATTTTGGAAGGTGTTATACTCCTATTGTTCCATATTGAACCAATTCCCAATATTCCAGGTTTAAAGGTATAATCAATAATTATGCCCGCTAAGCTTCCAGCCTTCCTAGAATCCAAGGAGGCAGTCCAGCAAAGTCCAAAGCCTCCTGCAGTGTTGAAGCTTTATTCTATCAGCTCTTGGAAGGACTTCTCAGTCTACCATGCAATCTCCCTCCACTGCTCACCCCTTGATAGCTGCTATGATCATCTCCAGAGTTGTATAGCTGCCACCCATCTTGACAAAAGCTGTGATGGGCTACCACCCAGAGGTCCTTTAACCTGAGATTGATTAGGTCTGCTGTCCCTGCTGATTTTCCAAATGAGCCCATCAATTAGGAATATTAATAACGTAGCTGTGAGGGCTTAAACTGATAACATTATTATGGACTTTTATGGGACAATTACAATCCATTGACATTTCCAACCACAAAGCAATCCATCAAGGAGCAATGGACATTGAGAACAATTGATCTAGGGGGAGAAAAGGGAAACATGGCTGAAGTGTTACTTTAAAGGCCTCCATACCACAATTAGGGAGAAAGGGAGATGGAGTTCTGGGGGTGGGAAAAGTAATAATTGCTACCAGTGGCCCCGATGAGGGCACTAATCTGTTTCCACTGTATGTCTGTAGATTGTTAAGGGATTTCCTCTTTTTCTTCTCCCATATCCTATACTTCCATAGCATTTTGCACAGCAATTTTTACTCTCCCCTTCCTAAGATATCTGTGCTAGTGTGGACTCTTAGAGCTTCTTGCTTCTTTATTCATCACTTTGGCTACAGCCTCCTTTTCCTGCTTTTTTTTGCTTTTTGCTGAAGCAATTGAGGTTAAGTGACTTGCCCAGGGTCACACAGCTAAGGAATGTTAAGTGTCTGAGACCAGATTTGAGCTCAGGTCCTCCTGACTTCAGGGCTGGTGCTCTATCCACTATAGCGCCACCTAGCTGGCCCTCTCCAATTTTTTTTTAACCACCTAAATGATCTACATACACTTCTCTAAGCATATCATTTCTCTGCTCAAAAGACCTTTTGTGGCTCCCATGGGCAAAATGTCCTAATCCTGTCATGCAAGATGTTTACTGACTGTGACCCTAGGTAAGATATATAATCCTTTTCAGACTCAGTTTCCTTGTCTATAAACTCCTTGTCCATAAAAGGGACTGAATAATAGCATCTCATTCAAAAGGATCTATCAAAGATCAATTGCAATAATACATGCAGTGTTTTGCACACCTTAGCATGTTTTGTAAGTATTTATTTTCTTCAAGATTACATAGAATTACTTAGGTAGGACATTGTATAGAAAGCTGCAGTTGGAGTCAGAAAGATCTGAATTCAAATATGGTTTTAGGCTTTAGCTGTATTACCCTGCTTGCCTCAGTTTCCTCGATTGTAAAATGGGGATAATAACTATCATATTGTTGTGAAGATCAAATCAAAGTACAGTGCATGGTCCTTGGGGGATATTTTGTAAATGCTTATTTCTTTCCCTACCTTCATTTTGCACAGTAAGCACAGCATATAGTCAGTGCTTAATAAAAGCTTGTTTACCTGCCTGTCTGAGTTATAATTACTTAAAACATCCCACTGTATGGCCCCAACCTATATTTCCACCTTCATTTTGTACTCTTCTTCATGAACTCCAAAGTGGACTTTTTTTCTTGTCCCTTCCACACACTGTGCCCTTTTTTGTCTCCTTGTACTTATGTTATATGCCCAGGCGAGATGGATAGCTCCTTCGTCCCCCATCTCTATCTTTGGGAATCCCTTCTTTTGCAGCAGAACTCAGTTGCCATGTTTTCCATAAAGCCTTATAATCCCCTCTCCTTTGGGAATATGAATTCCCACTTTAATTTTCTTGACCTCTTTGTTGACCTCTCCTTTGTACTCATCTCATTTTCTTTTGCAGCACTTGTGTCCATTTTCCCTCCTCGCCTTCATCTCAACCTTAAGTTGTAAGATCCTTCATCATAGGAAATGTTAAATCTAATTTTGAAATGCTAATCTAAATCTAGTATCCACTATGGTGCAAGTAACATAAAAATCCACAAAGTTTTGGGGTTCTCATTCATAGCCTCCTGCTTACTCACTCCCCACTAACCACAGCTGCATTGTAGCTCTCCGTGACACTCTTGAGGGTACCCTCTGATATTTCTCCATCAAAGACTGAGATTTACTGCTATTAGTAATCACCTCTGATATCCGAACACAGATTCAGTTAACTTGTATTATAGCAGATCCAGATGGCCCATGAACCATGGAGCTTTTAAAAATGTAGGATGAAATGTTTGAAAAAAAAATTTAAGTGGTTCTTTTAAAAGCTTTTAGTGGCAGGAGTCTGTTGGTGCAACTTATTCCCATCAGGAGCCATTCTAGCTCTTGAGGTCTTGTTGAAGAACTTGGTAGTGTTTATCTTGGAGGAGGGAAAACAAATGAGGGAGGACACATAATAGCTGGTTTCAAGCATCCAGAGGGCTATCATGTACAAAAGGGATTCAGCTTTTTCTGCTTAGATCTAGAGGGAAGAAGTAGAAATAATGGTCAGAGGTTTCAAATTTATTGGCAGTGAGCTACAAGCAGTCCACAAAACTCCCAGCTCAAATCTGATTAAAATGTAATTGAAATAAATAAAAATGCAATACAACATAGATTATGTTAATTTGTGGTTTTCTAAGTTAATATGACTCCAAGGATCTATTTTTATTTGAAACTGTTTAGACCTGTTTATACCCCTGTTTAGACTTAACAATGTGTGGAGGTGGAGGTTACTAAATGGCAAATTTGAGCATAATATACTAATGGTTCAAGTTATCTCAACATGGAAGGAGAGGTAGAGGTCTCTTTCCATAGAGGTTGGATGATTATCTTTCTGGGATACTGTAGATGAATTTTCTGCTCAGGTACTCAGGTATTCTAGTTCATATAGTTAAAGCTAGAATGGACTTATGGGCCAATGAGATCAATTCTTTTATTTTATAGAATGAGAAAATGAATCATTGTGCAGGGTAATACAAATAGGTCCTTCCATGGTGGAATTTGAACCCATATCTTTATGACTTGAAGCCCAGTGCTCTATTTTCTGTGACCTCTAAGTGTCCCGATTTGAGTTCTGATTCTTTGAGAGTAAGAAGAGCAAAACAGGAGAGAAAGAAGGAAGAGCTTATATCTTATAGGGTAGAACCAGTCAAGAGAAAGGAAGAAATTAAGTGGAACTTTCAAGGCTGTTAAGCCCATGGCTAATACTGAGTAGAAGCTGCTCTGGTTCATCCATCACTTTAGACAGAGTGAAGTCAGTCAATGTGGGCATTATTGGCAGGAGGACAGCCGTGAGTGATGGACGAGTTTGACAGGATTTCTCTGGGAGGTTTTTCTGCAGAGTGGCCAATGCAATCCATCATTCACTCTGTGCAGGCCCACTGGAGCCTGCCCAGCTTTCCTGGAAATGGCAGCTTTTATTGAATCAAATAGAACTTTAGAGCTGGAATAGATGGCCTTATTTTATGGGTTCTGGGAACTGAGGTCCCAGACAAGTCAGGTATCTGATCTAAGGTCCCATGGTGGGTAGAATTGAGACTCAAGACTAGCTTCTTAAGGACTAGTGCAAAGAGTTTTCTACCACGCCATATTTTGGAGAGGTTTTTCCTGGTCTCAAAGAAAACATGAGAAAAAAGGTTTCACCAAATTGCCATCTTATAATCTTTGGAGAGTTGTGTCTCCAGAATCCAGCCTTTTAAAACTCATGATCTATAGCTCACTCAGGCCCAGTGCTTTCAAAAATGGAGGACAGGTGCCATATTTGGAGTCTTCCTCTCATATAGAATGCTCTTCTTGCATCATGTCCTCCATGGAAACTTTCTATCCCCATCTTTGGGAACAGCAGTCAGATTACTATTACTATTCTTAGAAAAAACAAATCAGTCATTTACCCATGGCTGCACTCATCCTCTCTGTGTCTTCCCACACAAAATAATGCTCTCCAGCCACATTTTATATATGCTGCAGTCACCTATTAGAATGTAAGTTCATGGCTGCTCTCCTCAAAACCTGGTAAGATTTACATGAACTGATGCAAAATGAAATGAGTAAAACCAGAACATTGCACACAGTAACAGCAATATTGTAAGATGATCAATTGTGAATGACTTAGCTATTCTGAGGAATATGATGATCCAAAACAATGCTGATAAAAATCTATCCCCAGAGAAAGAACTGATGGTGTCTAATCAAAGCATACTTTAAAAAACTTTCTTTATTATTATTATATTTTTGTTTTTCTCTTTTGGTCTTTTCTCTTACAACATGACTAATATGGAAATATGTTTTGTCTGACTACACATATATAGTCTATATTGAATTGATTGTTCCTTAATGAATAGGATGGGGAGACAGGGAGAGAATCTGCAACTTAAATTTTTTAAAATGAATATTACAATTGTTTTTACATGTAATTGGGGAAAATAAAATGCTAAATAAAAAAGAATATAAACTCAGGGAAGGCAGGGACTATCTTTTTTTTCCTATTCATATTCGCAGCATTTAGCATTGATAAAGGGAAGAGAAGAGAGCTTCCAGTATAGAGCTTTAGGGGATACCTACAGTTAGTGGGCAGAAGTCAGATGAAAATCCAGCAAAGGGGATGGTGAGGAGACTGGTGATAAAAGGAAGAGTTGGTTAATAGCTCAATAGGTTCTGAATGTATTTAGAACAGCTGGAGGCAAAACCAGTTTGTTTCCTGCAGTCTCCTACCTCTGCAATTTTTCTACAAAGCTCTTGAATCCTTAGCTTCTTTCAAGACTCATTTAAGATGCCTGCTCCTATGGGAGACATTTCCTGATTCTTCCAGTTAGTAAACTCTTTCTCTTCAAATTATCTAACATTTAACAAATGTGTGTAAATATTCCATCTCCCTGGAAGAATATAAGTTTCTTGAAGTCAAAACTAATTTTCATTTTGTTCTTGTATCATTACTGTTTAGGCCAGTGCCTGGCTCATAGTGGGTTTTCAATAAATGCTTGTTAGATCAGTGATTTGTTTTTTTTTTTTTAATTATTGATTCTTTTTGTTCTGGTAGAATAGACACTTCCCAGTAAATACTGGAAACAACTCTTTTTACAAAGCACTTCCCTTCTTCCCAAGTCAGTTGACTATTAACATAAAGGAGAGATACATCCTTTAATTTATAATAATAACAGCTCAAATTTATATAGAACTTTAACAGCTACAAAGAGTTTTACACATATATTATCTCATTTGATCTGCATAACCCTGGGAGGTAGGTGCTATGACTGCCCATTTTAGAAATGAAGAAATGGAAACTGAGAGTGGTTAGGTGACTTTCCGAAAGTCAAGTATCTAGTAAATGTTTGAGACGATATCTGAATGATTCAAGGTCTTTTGCTCTGCCTCTGAGCCACCTCTCTACTTAACTCTAGTAATATGGTATTTGACCCTCATTTTGTATATTGTTCTTTTGATTCTGCTTTCATCCCTCTGTGTCATTTCATATAAGTCTTGCTTATATTGCTCCAAATTCTCCATATTCAATATTCTGTAGAACCCCGTGTATTTCTACACATTCACACATCTCAATTTATCCATCTAGTTTCCATTTATTGGTCACTGATTTAGTTTCTGGACTTTTGTTATGACACATAATATAGGTATGAAGCTTTTTGCACTTTTTTTTTTTTCCTTTTTTGTCAATAACCTCCTTGAGGTATAGCTCCAGTAATTGGATCTACAGGTTAAAGGCTATGAACAATTTAGCATTTTTCTCCTTGATTTCAAATTGCTTTCTTGAATGGCTGAATCAATTCACAGCTCCACTAGTGGGGAATTGTCATCCCTGTCTTCCCCCAGTTCTTCCAGCAATGAAGTTTCTAATTTTTTTTTGCATTGTTGATAGCTTGATGAATGTAATATAATACCTCAGCATTGACTTGATTTGCATTTTGCTGACTCTTAATGATTCTGCCCATTTTCTCCAGGTGATTATTATTGATAGTTTCTTTAGTCAGAGTAACATATAGAATTCTAGATCAGGCATCCTGATAGATCTGTGTTCAAATTCTACTTTTGATACTAAGTAGTTGTAGGTACAGGAACAAATTAACTTCCCAGAGCTTTGGATTATTCTCTAATGGACTTAATGAATTGGGATCTGCCTTGCTGGCGTGAGTCCCCATCTCATGGAAATCACAGTTCCTTCCTTGGCATATTAATGTATTGATTATTAGATATAATAAGAGTGCTCATCCTAGAATCTAGAAGGTCTAGATTTGGACCACTCCTTAGATTACCTCTGGTAAGACATTTAATATTTCTAAGCCTCAGTTTCCTACTCTATAAAATGGGGTGATGGTGGCTATGCAGTGCATAGAGTACTGGTTTGGGAGAACTGGATTTGAATTCAATTTCAAACACCGGCTGTATAACTTGTCCAACACTTATCCTCTTCCAACCTCAGCTACTTTTTCTATGAAATAAGGAAACAACCATACCTCACAGTGTTGTTATAATGCTCAACTGAAACCACATATCTAAAATGCCATAGATATCTCAGTTATTATTTATGGTCTGTGTTTCTTCTTTTGAAAACTGTTAGTTCATGTCCTTTGCTTGTCAATTGGAGGATTGCTCCTCATTGTGCCTTTGTGTCAGTTTGTTGTAGATTCTAAATGTTATAGCTATGACTCTTAAAAAGTCAGTTTCCTGTCTCTCTACTCACTGAAGAGGCAGAAAATCCTCACCATTCTTACAAACTACCGCTCAATTTGTTACTCTTTATTTTAAGGATTTCAAAGCACTTTTCTAAAACTAGCACATGAGGTAGATAGTCTGGGTATTATGACCCCCCTCTTGACAATTGAAAAAATGGAGACTCTAAGAAATAAAATGACTTTACAATTGTCACAAAGCTTGTGAATGCGGGAGCCATTACGCTCTCCTACCTCACTGGGTATTCTTTAGACTATGCCCTACCTGACCCTCCTATTTTCAAGGGCTTACATTCTTCTCTCCTCCCCAACTTCCATCAAGAGTTAGTTTATCAGTTTAATTAGCCAGTTATCTATTAAGAACCTAAAGAAAAGGGACTGAGAAGTAGGTTTCAACAGAAATAGGAATAAGAAAGGGTTAGGAATAGAGAATATTGCCATCCATATATTCATTTATTTTGTAAGTATTTATTAAGGACCTATTATGTGTCAGCCACTGTGTTAGATGCTTGGGACATAAAGCCCCAAATAGAATAATTCATGATATCAAGAAGCTTCTTCTCTCTTGGAGGGAAAATAGGATGTACCCAGATAAACCCATTCAAAATCTATGAAAAGTGAATACAAAGTAATTTCAGTGGCAGAAAATGATATTGTCTTGGCATTAGGATTAGGGAAGAATCAGGAAAAGTTTTAAGGAAAAGGAGTACAGGTGAGGAAGGAGATTTCGAGAATCCTCCCTGAGACTGTGCAAAGTCACCTTGTGTCCAGGAAATAGCCTGCAAATCATTTGCAGGACATAAACCAGCCTGGCTTGGATATCAAATGGTTGAAGGAGAGTAAAGTGATATCCAGGAGGCCCCATGGGAGTAGGGAGCCACAGAGATGTAGCCATGGGTCTAAAATAGGAAGTTTTTTTTTTTTTGTCCAACTAAAGTGTGTCACCTCTGGCAACTGACTAGTGACCATACAGCCTCTCAATGAGCACAAAGGATGGGGAACTCACTATCTCACACAGAAGTCATTTTCATTATTCTCAAGGAAGACTTTGAAGGGAAGACAGTAGAGTTTGACTTGAAAGGAAACTGGGTATTTGCTAGCGAGTGAATTACATGCTAATTACTTTAAAAAGAACAATCACATTCATAGATAAGCTTTTGGAGTTAAGGATCATGGGATAGCAATATGGCTTGGGATCTCACAAATCATTTTCCAGACCTGATTGGGCATTCTGGGCTATAAGAGAGAATTTCTAGTGCTCCATCTCAATCATGTTTACCATGTTAGTAAGGCATAATGTGATTACAACAAAGGAAGACTTGGAGTGACAGAGGGACCGACTGAGTAGGGCACTCTAGGTTCCTAGAAGTTCCAGTCCAGAGTCTGGTATTGCAATGGGAGAGTTTCTGTCTCTATCTCTATATATTTCTCTTCTTTGTCTGTTGCTGTGTCTCTCTGTATCTCTCTGTCTGTCTGTCTCTGTCTCCCTCTTTTTTTTTTGAAAGTGTGACATTGTGGATCATAGTGGAGGGAGCCTTGACAGGACATCCTATCTTGCTCAGTACCCACTCCTGTTGGCTCTTGCTCTGTTCCTCACTTTTTACACTGATGAAAGAGGAAGAGGAGGCAGCAGTTTGAGAGGGGAGAAATACATTTTAGTACTCTGATCAGTGTTGCTTTTAAAAGCTAGACAATATATCATTTCTCATTATAGGCAATGGGTCAAGATATCTCCAGTCCAATCCCTGTTAAATTGAAAGATGTCAGTCTGACCAGGTAAAAAATTGCCAGAGAGAGAGGGGGAGAGAGAGGGAGAGACTGACAAAGTCAGACAGAGAATATGAATAGTGGCTGAGGGAGAGGCAGAATGGAGTCATGATTTGGTGAGTCAAGAAGGTTTCAGTTCAAAATTTACCTACCAGAGTGTCATCACATGCACAGATTTGTCTATTTTTTCTTCTACAAGTAAAAAACATATATTTCATTAGGAAGATTATTTATAATAGACCCAGAAAACATGAGCTGCCCCCTGGCTCTCAGGGGACTAACACTTCTTAGGGCTCCTGTCCTCTGTCTTCTCCTGTTGTCTTCTGGATGATCTCCTTGCCCTTTGATGTTAGTGATGTAGATAATATTCCTGGCACCTCCAAGTGTTGTTTGAACAAGGGCCAATTGTCTGTCTAGGCAAATCCCTCACCTTTCCAATCATCGAGATCTAAAGTCAATACCACCTCCTCTTCCTAAGGGGATTGGTGAGGGAGATGCCCATTAATCTATGTCGTAATGTGAATTCAGACCTCCCATCCTAGATTTCACTTTGCACAGGAATGGTGTCTGCATGATGTGGAATTGGAAATGGCAGTTTGATGTAATAGACAGTTTTGGCTTTGGAGTTGGAGGACCTGGGCTCCCAAGCTGCCTCTGATATTTACTGCCTGTGTGATCTTGATCAAATCACTTAATTTTTCAGTGGCTTCAGTTTCCTTACCTGTAAAATGAAGATGTTGGTCTAGGTTACTTCAGCAGTCCCTTCTTTCTTCACATATGTGATCCTACCAGTCTTGCATTTGGACTCAGGAGACATAGATTCAAGTTCAGGCTTTTCCTCTTGTTAGAAGGACCTCGAACAAGTCCTTTCCCCTCAGTTTCCTCATCAAGTAATTGAGACTTTAATTCTCTTACATTTGGAGGTTTTCTAGTTCCTTTAACAAGTATCATACTACATCCAAGATCAAGACCAGTGCTGAGAAAGCAAGAGTCTGGGATCTTTCTTTCCAGACTCCTTATGAATTTTAATGTGTTAATGAATGTTCTGGGTGACATGCATGATAGAAACCTTTAGACAAGGACTAGTTTGGTGGGAATTCATGGACTCAAGGACATGGGAGTATTATTACAGATGCATTAACCCATTAAAATTCCTAATTATTCCAGCAGTTTAAAAGTGAAAGGATTGATTTCTCAGTCAATAAGCATTTAATAAACACTTTGTTGTCATTCAGTCACCATGTCTGACTCTGTGATCTCATTTGGGATTTTCTAGGACAGGATACTGGAGTAGTTTGCCATTTCCTTTTTCAGTTCATTTTACAGATGAGGAAACTGAGGCAAACAAGGTAGGTGATTTCCTCAGGGTCATACTGCTAGTGAGTGTCTGTGGCCAGATTTGAACTTAGGAAGATGAATCTTTCTGACTCCAGACATGGTACTCTATCCACTACCATTTCAATGCCAGTATTAAATGCCTACTTATATACCAGTGAGGGGGGTGCAAGGAAAGGTTCCAATAATCTCTGTCCTCAAGGAACTTATTCTTTTTTTTTTTTTTTGGTTGAGGCAATTGGGGTTAATTGACTTGCTTAGGGTCACACAGCTAAGAAGTATTAAGTGTCTGAGACCAGATTTGAATTCAGGTCCTCCTGACTTCAGGGCTAGTGCTCTATCCACTGTGCCACCTAGCTGCCCCAGGAACTTATATTCTAATAGGAGAGAAAATATGTAAATACTTGTGTACATATAAAATTAATACACTATAGGAGATAATCTCAAAAGGGAGCAGTTTGGGGATGGGCTGGGGACCAGGAAAGGTTTCCTGCAGAAGGTGATTTGATCTGAGTCCTTAAGGAACTCTGGGAAGCTAAGAGACAAAGGTCAGGAGGGAACACATTCTGAAACAGAGGACAGCCAGTGAAAAGGGTTTTTGCTGATGTTCTTCTGGGAGCCTATAAAATATCCTTAAATTATGTTGCCCAGAACTGTACCCAGAAACCCCCCTG
>JAJPUD010002888.1:230292-246943 GCA_023553655.1 Myrmecobius fasciatus
AGAGAGAGAGAGAGAGAGAGAGAGAGAGAGAGAGAGAGAGAGAGAGATTTAAATTAAACAGAATCTCTTGGAAAAGGATCATGTGTGAAGGGGACTTGGCTTAAACTCAGTACAATCAAAGTGTTAACCTTTTTCTTTATTCTGAAGATAAGTAGAAGATATACCCCCAAGTTTGGATTTATTGACCTGAAAAAGTTGTAATGGTTCCCAGTATGTACCACCTTCTACCCCACTTGGGTAATTCATTTTTTCTTTTTGATCATCAGTATTCTCATCTGTATAATTAGGCACTATGACTAGATCTCTAGGGTCTTTGATTCCTTTAACACATTGTGATTCCCTGGGGATATAATGGTAATAGAAGGAATTTTTTTTTAATAATAGATTTTTATTTTCAAAATATATGCAAAGATAGTTTTCAACATTCACACTTGCAAAACCTTGTGTTTCAAATTTTTCTCTCTCTCTTTCTCCCACCCCCTTCCCTACGCAGCAAGTAATTCAATATATGTTAAACATATATAGTTCTTCTATAAATATTTCCACATTTATTGTGCTACACAAGAAAAGTCAGATCAAAAAGGGAAAAAATGAGAAAAAAAACCCCCCAAAACAAGCAAACAACAGCAAAAAAGATGAAAATACTATTTTGTGATCCACATTTAGTCTTCATAGTCTCTCCCTCTGGATGCAGATGGCTCTCTCCATCACAAGTCTATTGGAATTGGCCTGAATTATCTCATTGTTGAAAAGAGCCATGTCCATAAGAATTAATCATCATATAATCTTCTTGTTACTGTGTACAATGTTCTCTTGGTTCTAATCACTTTACTTAACATCAATTCATATAAGTCTCTCCAGGCTTTTCTGAAATCATCCTACTGATCGTTTCTTATAGAAAAATAATATTCCATAACATTCATATTCCATAGTTTAGCCATTTCCCAACTGATGGACATCCACTCAGTTTTCAGAGGAATTGGAAAGAAAAATATTGTATGACAAGTGGTTTTAGACATGAGGAAGTATAAAAGATTTCCTGTTTCTAACCATTAGCCTTTGCCTGGATTTTTCTAAAATTCATAGGATCTCCTCTCAGTAGGGTCAGGGACTGATCTTGTCTTTGCTTATGCATTAGAATACTTCCTCTAAGCCAGTCTTGCCTCTCCCTGACCATTGATTGCTAATATTGACCTAGAATATGAAATACTGATTTCTATGACTCCTTCATATAATTTGTGAGTATTTTAAGAAAGAGGCTGAATGCTGCCAGAAATTGGACTAAGACTAATCTCATGGCTCACTTGATGCCTTCTGGCACCAGAATATTCAGTAAAGACATTGTCCTAAAGGTAACGGGGATATGGGTGTTCTCCAGGTTTCAGGTATTTATTTAACATAATTTTCCTTATTAAAAAGGCTGGAGAATTTTGGTCTAAGCTAATCTAGCAGAAAATTAGATACACAAAAATCTTTCCAATAACAAGAGGATTTGGTGGGAATCATATCAGCTCATCCAAAAGACAAACTCAGTAGCAGAAGATGTCTGTCACTTTAGAAGTTAATGATGGGTGTATGTGGGCTTCCCCTTCTTACTTTTAAAAATAACCTCCAATCCCCAGTGCTTTGAATAGAAGAAACAAAATATGGAACAAGCAAAGTATTATCACAATGATCCAGGGTGGCCATGAAAGTAACTATTGTACCACCCAAAGTACCCGGAGACTTAAAGAATCCACACAGTAAGAGTCATGAAACTTGAGAGACAGAAATAAAAGTAATTTTTAAATACTTGGCCTCTTTCCACTCATATTTTTTGGAAATAGGAGGAAATTAATGGTTGATAGAAATAGAAAAAGTCTCTCCTATAGATAAGAGATTTAGAGAATCATAAAATATTAGCTCTGGAAATAACCTTCTAAGTGATATAGTTATAGGACCATAGATTTTGATCTGGGAAGGATCCTGGAAGTTATTTAGTTCAACTAATTCATTTTTATCGATGAAGAAACTGGAAAATGATTTATTCATTTCAATTTGGGAAATCACATTCATAGATCTACAAACTTATAGAGTCACAGAATATTATTTGTGGAAATAGCCTTTTTAAGTTATGTGCCCATAGTAGTGTAGGTTTAGAGTTCAATTCATATGGTCTAACCCACCCTTTCTCAGATTAAAATTGGTAAAATAACTTATCCAAGATTACCCTGTTAATAGATGTCAAAGTCAAGATTTGAACCTAGGTCTTCTGCTTCCAATTGCAGTGTACCTTCAATGACACCACAATGCTCCCATCAGGAAAGTGAGGTTCAAGGTGGTGAAATCATTTACTAAATTGCAGAAAATGAATGGAAATATTTGGATTCCCATTGCAACTCTCTTGAATTTCATGAGGGACATTGACAAAAATAATATTTTAAGAGAAGTTGACTAGGATTATGAAGGTTATAAAAACCCTTTCATGAAAACCTGGAGCAGAAAAGACTCAGGGGAAGTATAATCCCTGTCTTCAAATATCAGAAGAGGGAATAAGCTTACTTTGGGTCATGACTGGTAATAGAATGAGGAAAAATACATGGAAATTACATGAACATATTTCAGTTAAATTTAAGAAAGAACCAGAACCGTATGAAAAGAGAATGGGCTGCCTCATGAATTAGTGAATGTCCCATCACTGAAGATTTCCAAAAGCCTGGATTGCCATTTCTGTCAGGGCTGACATGATTCCTGGTCTCTGCACTTAGATGATCCTCTGGGACACTCATTGAATCCATACTTTTAAGGCCAGCCCAGACCTAGAGTCAGGACTTAATCTTGACCCTTTGCAAAAAATGCATAACAACCCATTTATTCTATCTCACCATCAAATTAGTGTTGCTGACAAATTATATTCTCACTTTTCAGACCTGATCTCTAAGGTTTCATGGACAGACTTTTGAACCTTGTGACTCAGTTTCTCAATAGCTAGATTTCTACCCCTTGTGTCCAAGTTTCCTAGTTCTTGCTCTTAGCAAACTAGGAAGGATATTCAACATTACTTATTTTTTTTAGGGGGACTTAGGGAGAGAGGCACAGCCAGAAGGCTGAAGATAAGAGTAGTAGCACTAATGAGCTTCTCTATTCTTCTGAAACTGTCTATAATAATAAAATAATCTAGGTTTCTTTGCTAGAGATGGATTATTCCTCATAGAGTGATTGCGTTGGAAAGAAGAAGACTGAATGAACAAAAGTTTTATTTTTATTTTTTCTGGATGAGCAGTTAGGTTTTGGAGTCTTTGGATATCCAGGTAATTTCTATCATTTGTTCATATTTCCCTAGGACAATTGTGTTTCTTAGGAGAATCTTGTACATCGAATTGTGCTGTGAGATGCCTGAGGTCTTAGGCACAGATGATATGGCAAAGATTAGTTGTTAGAAACATAAGACATATAATATCCTTCATGTTTAAAGCCACCCAGACATAGGAGATACTTTGCTATACGATATCTTTCTCTAGTAGGGGCTTTGTCTTCCATTCCATTTTATTATCGTAACAAAAAGATTGAATAATAACTTTCTCTTTAATGTCAGCAGCTTCATCAACATGTTCTCTTGAATGTGTCAGCATCAAAGAGCATGGAATCCTTTGATTTGTAGATTGTGGTAGCTTATTTCCTGGCTTTTTTTTTTATTAAAGCTTTTTATTTGCATAACATATGTATGGGTAGTTCCTCAGCATTGATCTTTACAAAGCTTTCCATTACATATTTTACCCCCAGTCCCCTCCCCTCCCCTAGATGGCAGATAGCCCACTACATGTTAATAATGTTGAAATACTTGACAAGTTGTGCAAGAAAAATCCTATCTACAAGAAAAAAAAGAATCAGAGAAAGGCAACACAATTCAAGCAAATGTCAATAGAGATCATGAAAATGTTATGTTGTGGTCCATATTTCATATTCCTCTCTCTGGGTGTATATGGTTTTCTTCACTGAACAACTGGAACTGGTTTGAGACAATTCTTTGTTGCAGAGAGCCATGTCCATCAGAATTGATCATCATGCAATACTGTTGTTGCTGTGTATGATGATCTCCTGGTTCTGCTCGTTTCACTCAGCATCAGTTCATGGAAGTCTCTCTCCAGGCCTCTCTGAAATCGTCCTGCTGGTTGTTTCTTACAGAGCAATAATATTCCATAATATTCATATACCATAATTTATTCAGCCATTCTCCAACTGATGGGCATCCATTCAGTTTTCAGTTTCTAGCCACTACAAAAAGGGCTGCCACAAACATTCTTGCACATGTGGGGTCCTTTCCCTCCTCTAAGATCTCTTTGGGATATAGGCCCAGTAGAAACACTGCTGGGTCAAAGGGTATGCACAGTTTGACAACTTTTTGAGCATAGCTCCAAATTGCTCTCCAGAATGGTTGGATCCGTTCACAGTTCCACCAACAATGTATTAGTGTCCCAGTTTTCCCACATCCCCTCCAACATTCATCGTTATCTTTTCCTGTCATTTTAGCCAATCTGACAGGTGTGTAGTGGTACCTCAGAGTTGTCTTAATTTGCATTTCTCTGATCAATAGTGATTTGGAGCAACTTTTCATATGACTAGAGATGGTTTTAATTTCATCATCTGAAAATTGTCTGTTCATATCCCTTGACCACTTATCTATTGAAGAGTGGCTTGAATTCTTATATATATGAGACAATTCTCTATATATTTTAGAAATGAGGCCTTTATCAGAACCATTAAATGTAAAGATGATTTCCCAATTTGATGCTTCCCTTCTAATCTTGTCTGCATTAGTTTTGTTTGTACAGAAACTTTTTAACTTAATATAATCAAAATTATCTATCTGGTGTTCAATTAGGAGTTCCAGATCTTCTTTGGACATAAATTTATTCCGTCTCCACAGGTCTGAGAGGTAAACTATACTACGTTCCTCTAATTTGCTTACAAAATCACTCTTTATATCTAGATCATGAACCCATTTAGATCTTATCTTAGTATGTGGTGTTCGGTGTGGGTCAAGCCCTAATTTCTTCCACACTAGTTTCCAATTTTCCCAGCAGTTTTTTGCCGAATAGTACTTATCCTAAAAGCTGGGGTCTTTGGGTTTATCAAACACTAAATTGTTAAAGTTATTGCCTAGATTGCCCTGATATCCTATCCTATACCACTGATCGACTGCTCTATTTCTCAGCCAGTACCAAACGGTTTTGATGACCGCTGCTTTATAATATAGTTTTAGATATGGTACAGCAAGACCACCTTCATCTGTATTTCCTGACTTTTAATCCTAGATGTTTCAGTTCTTTATGACAAGTTTTCTGACACATGTAGTTGGATCTCTTTATAACAACTTACTTTTCTGTTGGGCTTTTCAGGACTTATTCACTCATTTAAATATTTACCAATTGTCTAACTTTCCCCAGCTTACCACCTCATTGGATTTTTTGCTATCTGCTGGCCTTAACAGCAGTCAAGTTGTGCTGGTCCACAACCAGCTGTGCTTGACTTCCATATCAACTAGCTTGGTGACCCAGTAGGGCTGCTTGCCCTACATAGACTACATTGATGTTCCAGCTTTTGAACTCTGTTTCAATCTCAGCTTATGGTATTCATATCACTCCCATCTTTTCTCCTACAGCTGGTCATCTGCTCTTTGCTTTGCCTTCTACAAACATGTTCATTTCCCTTTCTCCTCCTGGAAAAACAGTTCTAAAACTGTACACCAATCATTGTTCCCTCCCATTCTTGTATCTGTGTAACTTCTTGGATCTGGCATTTCATAGGTGTCTTCAATTCTGAGGCTTTCCTCAATGCCTGTTGTAGTGGGAAACACATTGGGCCATAATTTTAATAATGCCTTTGTCACTTTCTTCTGTGTGATATTGGGCAAATCAGTTAATCTCTCTGGAGGTCTTAATTCTCTCATTTGTAAAATTAGGGTCTTGAACTCGATCAGGGTGGGGAACCTTTTTCTGCCAAGGGTCATTTGGATATTTATAACATCACTGTGGGTCATTCAAAATTGTCAACTTAAAGAACTCAAGCAGAGGGAGGTGGTTGTTGCCTGTGGTTGCTTTGGCAGGGCTAGACCAAATAATTTCGTAAGCCTTACATGGTCTATGAGCCAGATGCTCCTCATCCCCAAACTAAAAGAATACAAATTCTAATTTAATACTAATTCTAATTCTGAGTCTATGACACTGATATTCATTCCATGTTCCTGCAGTTCTTTAGGAACTGCATGGAAGAAATTATTGCATTATGTGGAAGGTCAAAGCTAATGTCTTTCAATCATAAAATTTTATTATTCATTCTGTGATATTTCCCCACTTTCCATGTGTCTAGGGTGATGAGGTGGAGAAGTATCTAGCTTATGAGAGGACTGTGGGTCATGGTTATGACGATTGGTTGAAGGGATATTTCACCTGGAGAAGGAGAGAAGGAATAAATATTTAGTAAGTGCCTGTCATGTGCCAGGAACTGTGCTAAGTATATTTCATTTGAAGAGAAAACTTGATGTCAAGGGGCAGCTAGATGGCCTAGTGGATAGAGCACCAGCCCTGAAGTCAGGAGGATCTTGGTTCAAATTCAGCCTCAGATACTTAATGTTTCCTAGCTTTGTGACCCTAGGCAAGTCACTTAGCCTCAATTGCCTCAGCAAAAAAAAAATAGTGTTGTCAAGTAGAAAAGATAGTTGAATTCTCTTTGGTTCCAGAGGGCAGATCTAAGATCAATGAAAATTTCCTGATTATCAGAGGAGTCTAAAAGTGAAATGGGTCACTTTTAACTTTGTGAGTTCCTTCTTACTAGATATTTTAACTGGATCTTCCATCAAAGTTCCATTTTCTTTTGGTTTCTGTTTTTGCTTGTATGTCTCCTATTTTTCATTCCTGACTTTTATTTTCCTCATCTTGGAGAAGAGAAGGTTGAAGTAAATTACAACTTCTTAACCTTTTTGATATCATGGAGTTATAGATTTCTTATTTGAAAATGTTTTGAAATGCACAAAATAAAATGTACAAAATCACAAAGGAAACAAAAAGTTAGTAAAAATAAGGATGCCATTTCCCTCCTCCAAGTTCAGGGACTCCTTGGAATCTTTCTATAGACCCAAAATTTGGATCCTTGGCCTAGTCTCTTAAGATCCCTTCAGTTCTAAACCATAGATTTCTTTTTTTAATTAAAACTTTTTATTTGCAAAACATATGTATGGGTAATTCTTCAACATTAACCCTTACAAAGCTTTCTGTTACAAAATTTTCCCCTTTACTCTCCACTCCTCTCCTAGATGGCAGGATATCCACTACATGTTAATTATGTTAAAATACTTGACAAATCGAATATATATGTATACATATTTCCACACTTATCATTTTTGTGCAAGAAAAATGGTATCTACAAGAAAGAAAAATCAGAGAAAGGAAACACAATGCAAGCAAACATCAATAGAGAGCACGAGAATGTTATGTTGTGGTCCACATTTCACATCCCTTTCTCTGGGTGTATATGGCTTTCTTCACTGAACAATTGGAAGTGGTTTGAAACATTTCATTGTTGAAGAAAGCCATGTCCATCAGAATTGATCATCATACAGTATTGTTGTTGCCGTGCATAATGATCTCCTGTAAACTATAGATTTCTATGATATTAAACACAGAAGTCAGATCATTACATATCAAGGATGCAGTAGTTCAGCATTTCTGTTCAGAGATTGGTTGGATTTGACAGCTTCTGAATTTTTAATTTGATATTTTTTGAATTTGTGAAGCTGTGATCCTCACACTTGGGTACTCCATGAACCTGCAAATTCCTAGATATGGAATGACTAAAGAAACCAAGATAAAGAATGAGGAGGGGGAAAAGCACATCAAAATGCTCTAGGAATAGAATAGAATGTTCAAGTAGCATCTTCTGGGTATAATATTTTAAATTTGATATCACTGATGAGATTTAATGAGTTGTCTGATCTGTTATTTTCTCTAAATGCAAGGTGACTTACAGAATGACTTAACTGATTCAGTTCCTTATAAATGTCACTTATGGTTCCTTCATCTATTATGTGTGACTGATGTTGGTCTTCAGGTACTAATGTCATAGGGGTCATAGAGGGGTAAGGGAGAGCACTGATCTCCAAACTTTTAAATGGGGATGTTAATATCATATGGAGGTTGGCTTTTATGATGTGTACCTCTTTTTGCAAAAGGAGTTTTCCAAGTTAAAATGTGACTAACAGGTGGGGAAGGAACACAGCTGGGTCTCTGTGGCTTAGATGTTGACAGAAAACTCCACTGGCACTAAGTTAGGGAAAAGAATTTTACTAGAGAAAAGTGCTGCCAAAAGTGCTGGTGTGCAGATGTTAGGCTGACCCAACTTAGGTGAGAGATGGCATAGAGATTGCCTCTGAGGTTCTTTCCAGCTCTCTGTGTGAAATAACATGATAAAGAAGAATCAGGTAACAAACAGAGCAGATCATTTGCCACGATCTGATATTCCTTTGAGTTTCTTAGATTTTGTTCTGTGTTGTCCTGGTGGCTAACCATCTGAAGGAGGATTCCAGGAAATGGATGCAAACTGATGAGACACATTGTCCCCAGTGTCTGCATGTGGGAAGATAGTTATGGTCATGGGCTACTCAGGAGGCTAGGTGCTAGAGTACTTCAGAGAAGGGATTTGAGCAATGAAATGCATCAGATATCCACATACGATGAAGCTATATAGCAACTTCAGTAGCTAAACTCAAATCTCTTGTATCTAGAGAAGGGGAAGCTAGTGGGGGGAAATCATAAATAAATTAACATAGCATCAAGAATTAAAATTCATTCTTTTTTGGTGAAAGGAGTGAATTTCTTAAGATCTCTTGTTTAGAGACTTTTTTTTAGTACATCACAAAACTGGTTACCTTTTTCTATCATATTTTTTTCCTTCTAGAAATAACAAAGGTTTTGAAAAATTTTTTTATGAAAAATCTGTTACGATATTTGTAATAAGTTTTATTTTTCTTGCCTTCTCAATGTGTGAAGGAAGGAGAAGGAGAGAATTTGAAATCAAAAATAAAGCATAAAAATCCTACTATGTAAATATATTTTCTTTCTCCCTTTATGTTTTGTTCTTTGTGTCTTTCTTTTTTCCTCATTCTCTGTGTTATATAGTACTTTTCTCATTGATCTTTAGTAGTGAGACAACCACATGCATCAATACATTCTGTTCTATTTTAAATATTTTAGACACATTTTACAATGGAAAGCCTACTGGATTCAGATTCAAGAGATGTTGGTGCAAATCTTGATTTTTTTCTACCTACTCCCCTAGTAATCCTGACCAACTCACTTGAGGACTTTAGTCTCCATTTATCTGTAAAGTGAGGTAGTTTAACTAGCTTAATACTTAGTTCCCTTTCTAGTCTACACCTCTCATCTTGTGTACACAAGCTTCTTAAATTGAGACTCATCTGGAAATTAATAAAACTTAACAGTTGCTTTTGGAGGCTTCAAGCTCAAATACAATCTAACAAATATTTATTAAATGCCTATTTCAAAAGCTGGGATTTATTTAGCAAAACACTTTGTCACATGAAACATTTAATTTTCACATAAGGCCCGAGATAAATTGTACAGATATTATTTTCCCCCATTTTGTAGAGGAGAAAACTGAATCATACAGCTAGTAAGTAATAGAAACAAGCTTTTAATTCAGGCCCCTTCTCTTAATTCCATCACTTTTCATCATAATACCTTTTCCGTCCTTTTGAAAATGGGAACTATCCTAGGTGCTGACGGTGATTCAAGGATACAAAAGAAATAGTTCCTTATCTCAGTTTACAGTCAGATGAGATTCTTCAGTACTTCAAGGACTTATGGTTTGTTAGGTTGGAAATTCCCTCTGTCAACAATGATTGTTAGCCCAGTTACTGCTAGGTGCTTTGACTAAAAGACAACTATCCTCCCTTTGCCCCCATAGTCAACATAGTAAAGAACCTCTCTGAACCTAGTCAGCTGGTCCTTAGAGAACAGACCTAGTCTATTGCTGGTCCACACATGAAACCTTTACAATTTGCTGTGATATATCAAAACTTGTGTTTCTCTGGCACAGTCTTCAGGGATCAAAAGGTGATCTCTATGTCACAATGAAGTATTAGAAGAGAACTTTAGAGGAATGGAGATGAGGAGTAAGAGAAATTACACATATAAATAAATACAATTTTAAAAAACATCCACTTAGCTACTTTTGTACCTGCAAATTCTTGTTGAGGATAATCTTCATGCAAATTGAGGGCATCCTTGGTGAAGAGGTGAGAAAGGAATAGACAATCTTGCACAAATGAGATTTTACAGCAGATCACATCTTTATAATCTCACAGTTGACTAAAAGATGGAGAAAATACAAGATTCTATTGTATTTATTGTTTGTGAACTATAAAAAGTCATTTGCCATTGTAATGTTTCTCCTCTAAGAAGATATCTTCCTTGTAGGTGTTAAAGCCATGTAAAGTTCCTTGGAATATATTGCTAGGGATAACCTTGTTCTCTGACCCTCTGACCATTAATATCAAGAAATATAAAAAAGGAAGACATAAACCTATAAAATTAGACATTAATAAGGAACATGAGGTAAAGAGGTTAAAAAACTTTGCTCCCAATACTATGAAAAGCCAGCCATGGAATTAATTCAGAGTGCAAAGCCTGGTTAGCAGTTCCAATTTAGATTTTAAGAATAATAGCTCAAGAAGAGATGGAGACAAAATATTGGAGTAAAGGCAGAGACTCAATTAAGCTTTCCTCAATTTCTCTCTAAATAACTTTAAAAATAATATTTCAAATGAATTCCAGAGGGCAAGAACCAAAAAAGGTTGAAGTGAAACAATTTTCTAGCCCAAGCAACTTGTAAGTTCATCTGAAAAGCTCTCTCACTAAGGTGTGTATGGAGTGCAGTCCATCACAGACCATACTCCCCCAAGCAATAGCAAGTATTGGAGGTAACTGAATATGTCAGTAGAAGCTTTGGAAACTCTCAGCTCACAGATAGCAAGGAGGTCAGACAACAGGTTAAAAGAAGATTACAAAGGACCCTTTGCTGGCACTGGGTACAGGACTTTATTGCATTGTCCATGTATAGTTGGAGATTGCAGTCCCAGGTGAGAAGCACTAGCACATTAGAATGTGTTGCTGCAGGGGAGAGGGGACTCTGGGCACAGTTCCAAGTTGGAAATGAGTGCTTGTGGTAAATCACAGACCAGAGCCCAGGCTGGGTGAGCTGTAATTGCATCTCTTCTTAGATTATAGCACCTTAAAAGAACTGAAAAGGTACAGACCCCCTAGAACTAGCTCTGAAAGTGGTGGCATAAAAAAATCTGCAGCTTGAGGTAGTGCCTCCTGTAACCTGGTAGAAGAGTCAAACTTTAACATAGAACTATATCAAGAAATATACTGGACAATGAACAAATAACAACAATAATCTGATTATACAAAGTTACTATCATTACAGAGAAGATCAAAACATAAACTCAGAGGAAGATAATGAAGTCAAAACTCATATCTAAAGCCTCAAAGAAAAATATGAATTGGTATTAGACTCAAAAAGAATTCTTGGATGAGTTCAAAAAGGATTTTAAAAACCACATAAGAGAGAGGAAACATTGAGAAAAGAAATGAGATTTAATAAAAAAAATCATGCAAAAATGTGAACAGCTTGTAAAAGAGGTATAAAAAGCACTAGAGAAACTAACATCTTAAAATATAGAATAGACCAAATGGTAAAAGAGGCATCAAAAATTCAATGAAGAGAAGGACTCTTAAAAAAAGAAGGACTCACTAAAAAAGCAGAACTGGTCAAATGGAAAAAATGCACAAAAATTCACTGAATAAAACTTTTTTAAAAATTAAAATTGGCTAAGTGGAAAAGGAGATACATACACTTACTGAGGAATATAATTCCTTAAAAATTAGAATTGAATAAGTAGGAGCTAACAATTTTATGAGACATTATGAAACAACAAAACAAAATCAGATTTTTTAAAAAGAAAAAGTGAAAAATAGATCAAGGAGGGTTAATAAAAGAATTATTAGACTATCTGAAAGTCATAATGAAAAGGAATCTACAAATCATATTTGAAGAAATTAGCAAAGAAAACTATTCTGGTATCCTAGAACCAAAGAACTCTAAAATTGTGTATACTCTTTGATACAGAAATACCACTACCAGAACTGTATCTCAAAAAGTTAAAAAAAAAGAAAAAAAAAGAAAAATTATGTATAACAGCTCTTTTAGTGTTGGTAAAAAAATTGGAAGTTGAATGGATGCTCTTCAGTTGAGGAATGGCTAAACATGTTCTGGTATATGATTGTGTTGTAATGCTACTGTGTTATAAAAATGATGAGTAGGCTGGTTTCAGACAACTCTAGGAATATTTGCATGAATTGATGCAAAATGAAATGAGCAGAATCAGGAAAATATTCTCCACAATAACAGCACTATTGTATGATGATCAACTGTGAATGACTTAACTATTCTCAGTAACACAGTGATCCAAGACAATTCCAAAAAATTTAAGATGAAAAAAAGAAGCTATCTGAATGGAGTCTGAATGAAGCTAAATGAATATTTTTGGCATGTTTTTTAAAATTAAAGCTTTTTATTTTCAAAACATATGTATAACTGATTCAACCATTCTGGAGAGCAATTTAGAATTATGTCCAAAGGACTATCAAACTGTGCATACCCTTTGATCCAACAGTGTTTTTACTGGGCTTAAATCCTAAAGAGATTTTAAAGGAGGGAAAGGGACCCATGTGCAAAAATGTTTGTGGCAGCCCTTTTTGTAGTGGCAAGGAATTGGAAGCTGCATGGATATCCATTAGTTGGAGAATGGCTGAATAAATTATGGTATATAAATGTTATGGAGTATTATTGTTCTGTAAGAAACGACCAGCAGGATGATTTCAGAAAGGCCTGGAGAGACTTACATGAACTGATGCTAAGTGATATGAGTAGAACTAGGAGATCATTGTACAAAGCAACAGCAAGATTATACAATGATCAATTCTGATGGACATGACTCTCGTCAACAATGAGGTGATTCAGGTTAGTTCTACTGGTCTTGTGATGAAGAAAGCCATCCGCACCTAGAGAAAGGATAGTGGGATCTGAATATGGACCATAACATAGTATTTTCACCCTTTTTGTTGTTATTTGCTTGCATTTTGTTCTCTTTCTAATTTTTTCCTTTTATCTGATTTTTCTTGTGCAGCATGATATATGTGAAAATATGTTTAGAGGAATTGCACATGGCCAACATATATTGGATCATTTGTCGACTTGGGGAAGGGGTGGGGAGAAGGAAGGGAAAAATTAGAACACAGGGTTTTGTAGGGATCAATGTCAAAAATTATCCATGTATATATTTTGAAAATAAAAAAAAACTTTAATAGAAACATATGCACAGATAATTTTCAACATTTATCTTTGCAAAAACTTGTGTTCCATTTTTTCTCCTTCCCTTCCTCCCACTCCTTCCCCTAGATGGCAAGTAATCTAATACATTAAACATGTGCAATTCTTCTATAATATTTCCACAATTATCATGGTGCACAAGAAAAATAAGATAAAAAGGGAAAAAAATGAGGAGGAAAACAAAATGCAAGCAAACAACAACAAAAAGGTGAAAATACTATGTTGTGATCCACACTCAGTCCCACAGTCTTCTGTCTCAATGCATATGGTTCTCTTCATCACAAGACCATTGGAACTGGCATGAATCATCTCACTATTGAAAAGAGCCATGTCCGTCAGAATTGATCATCCTATAATCTTGCTTTTGCTGTGTACAGTAATCTCCTGGTTCTGCTCACTTCACTAAGCATCATGTAGGTCTCTCCAGGCCTCTCTAAAATCATCCTGCTGATCATTTCTTCTAGAATAATAATATTCCATAATATTCATAAATCAATTTATTTAGCCATTCCCCAACTGATGGGCATCCACTCAGTGTTCAGTTTCTTGCCACTACAAAAGGGCTGCTACAAACATTTTTGCATACATAGGCCATTTTTCCTTTGTTGGATCTCTTTGGGATACAGACCCAGTAAAAGACACTGCTGGATGAAAGGGTACATGCACTTTGATAGCCCTTTGGGCATAGTTCCAAATTGTTCTCCAGAATGGTTGGATCAGTTCACAGAATGATTTTTTTTTTAAAAAAACTTTTTCCCTTTTTATTGTTTTCTTTCACAATTATGACCAATATGAAAATGTTTTGCATGACTGCACATGCATAATCTATATCAAATTGCTTGCCTTCTCAATGAGGTAGAGAAGAGAAAAGGTGGGAGAGAATTTGGAACTCAGAATGAAAAAAATAGAATGTTAAAAATTGCAGGGTAATTGGAAGAAATAAAATATTTATTAAAAAATAATCACTCAAGCAGTCTTTCCTTCCAATTGTGAGGTTGTGCAATGTTTATCATAATTTTATAGATGAGGGAATAGGACCAGAGAAATAAGGTGGCTTTTGCCAAACATCATAAAGCTTATAATTTAAGCATGAACTCTATGTCTGGCTAAGTGCTTTACAAATATGATCTCATTTTATCCTCACAACACTATGGGAGATAGGTGCTATTATTGTGTATATTTTTCTTGGGGAAACTGAGGTAAACATTAGTCAAATGACTTGCACAGTGTCACACAATTAGGAAGTGTCTGAAGCTGGATTTGAATTCATGTACTTTTGACTCCAAGTCCAGCACTCTTATCATCTGGGCCACTTAGTTGCATCTGAGTCATTTCCTTTCTGTTATTTTCCTCTGACTTTGTAGTAGGTATAATCTGGTCTGTTTAAGGACACTTGGATGGACCAGAAGAACTTATATCTACATTAGAGATAAGTGGTGTAAATATCAGTCCATAAATTGAACTCTACTTGTACTTGTAAACAAGGTGCTAACATTATAAAGGATCCCAGTTGCTCTCAATTCAGTTACCATAGAGGATTAGATTTTATGGGCTTCTTAGACCTTTCAGCACAAGTTAAATGCTCCTATATTTTCTCTGTGGAACTGGAGTATTCAAAGAAATGTGAATAATGAGCATTCTAAAAACTTCCAGAATATCTAAGAATTCTTTTTTAAATATATATTTTTTAAATTTTAAAGCTATTTATTTTCAAAACATATGCATGGATAATTTGACAACATTGACTCTTGCATAGCCTTGTGTTTCAGATTTTCTCCTCCTTTCCCCACCTCCTCCTCTAAATGGCAAGCAATCCAATATATGTTAAACATGTTAAAATACATGTTAAATCCAATATGTATAAATACATTTATACAATTCTCTTACTGCACAAGAAAAATCAGATAAAAAAGAAAGTAAATGAGTAAGAAAACAAAATGCAAGTGAACAACAACAAAAAGAGTGAGAATGTTATGTTATGATCCACATTCAGTTCCCATAGTCCTTTCTCTAGCTGTAGATGGTTCTCTTCATCACAAGATCATTGGAACTGGCATCAATCATCTCATTGTTGGAAAGAGTCACGTTCATCAGAATTGATCGTTGTATAATATTGATGCTGCTGTGTACAATGATCTCTTGGTTCTGCTCATTTCACTTAGCATCAGTTCATGCAAGTCTCTTCAGGCCTCTCTGAAATCATCTTTCTGTCCATTTCTTATAGAACAATAATATTCCGCAACATTCATAGGCCATCACTTATTCAGCCATTATCCAACTGATGGACATCCACTCAGTTTCCAGTTTAAGAAGGCATATTCCTGCAATGATTCTTACCATCAGTGATTCTTCAATCTACCCCAAGAAATATTTTCCACTCTCTGCTCACGCATCTTACAAAATTACCCAAGCTTGAATCAAATTTGAATGGTACCAAACTAGAGAGTTGGATGGGATCTCACAGTGATCTGCTTTAACCTGTACCCAAAAGGAATTTTTATGGGAGCATTCAGGGCTTGTCATTCTAGAAGAGGAAACATCCACTAATTTTCCAGGTAACACACTGTAATTTCAGACATGTTTAATGTTAGGAACTTATTTATGATCTCAAGTCTCAATTTCCTCTTTGCAACTTCCACCCATTGCTCCTGTCTCTGCCTTCTAGGGTTAAATAGAACAAGTGTGATCTCTTCCAATTGACAATTCTTCAAATGTTAGAATATAGCTATTATGACATCCCTCCCCCGTATCTTCTGACGTTCTGTTTCTCCATTCTAAAAATCCCTCATTCCTTCAATTTATCATATGATCTCAAGGTCCTTCACCATTCTGGTCATCCTTTTGTGGAAGCTTTCCAGATTATTAATATCTTTCTTGAACAGTGGTGTACAGAACTAAATAGAATATTCCAGATGCAGTCTGAGATGAAGTTTTATTGAATGGCAGTTAAACATCTGTTTTATTATCTATAGAATTAGGCAGGAAGTTAGTGAATACTCTTCATTACCTAATGGATACAGTATAAACTCCTTAGTCTATTATTTGAATCCCTCCATCATCATGCTCCTAGCCTAGAGAATCAATGTGATATCAATGTAAGAGTAAAGCACTCAGATTCAGAAGCTGGGTTTAAATCCTGGTCCTATAACCATGTGACCATGAGTCAGCTCAATCTGACAAACATGTATTAAGTGCCTATTGC
>JAJPUD010002888.1:246953-286127 GCA_023553655.1 Myrmecobius fasciatus
GAGGATAAAATATAATTGGAAGGAACAGCTAGATGGTGAAGTTGATAGGGCATTAGGGTTAGGAGGACCTGAGTTCCAATCTAGCCTCAGACATTTCCCAGATATGTGGTCCTGGAAAAATCACTTAACCTTGATTGCCACAAATATATAATTGGAAAATATTTAACAAAATGAATAAAAATAGCATAAAACTTAAATAATGTTAATATGTGATCTTCAGGAATCTTTATGTATGGTTAAGTGGTTCTAATATCTACTTGAGTTTGATACAATTGTCTTAGAGAGTTGAATAAGATCACACAGGATCAGGACCTAGGTCTTCAGCTCTACAGCAATTTTACCATTCTGTTTCACTCTGTATACCTGGGGAGGGATAATATGAGGAGAAAAGGAATAGTATTTATATAGCACCTACTATGTGCCACCACTTGTGTTAAGTGGGTTTTTTTTTAATTATCTAATGTTATCAATGTGTAAATAGATTAGTGTACACATGATAATTTCATTTAAAAATGTTATTTTAAAAACAGCAAACATAATGTGCATTTCCAAATGCAATGTAGAATACAACAAGATGATTGTACATGAAACTCCAATTATCTATTAAATACAACTTTTTTTCTTTCAACATGTAACTTTCAAAACTGTTCTACTAGTCTATGTTTCCTTCTGGCCTTCCATTTGTTTTCTCTCATACATTTAAAAATGCTTCATTCAATCAAGAAACATTTGTTATACACCCAAAACATTGCAGGCACTATGCTAAGTACTGGGGATGCAAAGAAAGGCAAAAATAAAGAAACAAAAGCAATCAACCAAACAAAAAACAATCCCAAGGGTTTAGGGGGAAAGATAATGAGTTATGTTTTGGACATATTGAGTTTAAGAAGTCTATTGCACATCTACTTTGATAAGTTTGTAAGACAATTAGAGATGTGAGATTGGGAGTCAGCAGAAAAATTGGGACAGGAAAGATAAATTTGAGGGTCATCAGAAATTTAATGACCAAAGAAATGGTCATTAAATTGAAGGAACTGATGAAATCACCAAGTGAAGTAACACACACACATACACATACACACATATCTATCTATCCATCCATCTATCTATCTATATGGAGAACAAGCGAGCGAGACACACACACACACACACACACACACACACACACACACACACAGAGAGAGAGAGAGAGAGAGAGAGAATGAGAATAAGACAGAACCTAGGACAGAATGTTGAGGATTATCAAGGTTGTATTTTTGTTGATAGCTGGGATTTCTTTCTTTAAGAAGTGCCTGTTCTTGGCCTTTTACCAACTTTACCCATCTAGATTCTCTGCTAAATGGTCAAACACAAAATGTTCCAGTCTTAGTTGGACATTCTGGTTATCATAGTATCAGCAGGTCTCAGTTTAATGGCTTTTGGGGCATAATTCCAAGTTTCTTTCCAGAATGGCCAGACCAATTTATAGCTCTATCAAAAGTGCATCAACATGCCTGTTTTCCTAGAGCCTCTATATAATTTGTCATTTTACATTTTTTTAATCTTTGCCAGTCTTTATGGGTATGAGATGGAATCTCAGAATTGCTTCAATTTGCATTTTTCTAATTGTTAGTAATTTGGAGCATTTTTATATGATTATTTATAGATGGGCTTTCTTTCTTTGAGAACAGCCTCTTCATATCCTTTAACCATTTGTCTACAGGTAAAAAAGAGGGAAAAACTCAAAATCTTTTGTTCTTATATATTTAGATCAGCTTCTTATATATCTTGGATATAAGATCTGCATTGAAGAAACATTTTGCAAAAGTTTCCCCCAGTTAACTGTTTTCCTTTTACTTTTTTTTAACTCCATAAACCTTTTCATTTTATGTAATCAAAATAATGTATGATAATTTGAGGAAGAAGAAAAAAAACAAACCAATAATATCTAGGGGATCAAGAACTTGTTTTAACCTTTCCGAACTTGTCTACTTGTTGGTAAAATAGAGATATTGATTCTTTTACTTCCTTCCTCACAGAGATGTTGTGAGGAAAGAAATTTGTAAATCTTAAAGATTTACAATAATATGAATTGCTATTATTGTTATTTGGGATGAGAGATAAAATCAGTAAGTGAGCAATAGAAGAGAAAGAGTTCTTGGAGAGATGATAACAACAAAGATATACCCATTCCCAAAAGGTAGTGGGAAGAGATGTGTGTGTGTGTGTGTGTGTGTGTATGTGTGTACACTGATTTTCCAGTGTACCATTGCAATCTTGAAGTTTAATGTTTTTATACATGATGATCATGAATTGCCCCCTTGTGGTGACTGGCATTTACCAGTCATTGTATAGAGCAAAGCTTCTTAACTTTTCCTACTCATGATTCCTTTTCATGCAAAAAACTTTTACAAGACCTCATGTATATCGATATAAAAATAGGTATACAAATGAAACATTTACTGATAATTGGTAAAGAAATTTATTTTAAAATAATTCCTTGAAATACATGTAATTATACTATTTATTAAAATGAAAGCAAATTTGCATAATAATGAGATGGATATGCTTGCTTATTTTTACAAAAAGAATTAAATCTTGGTAGGATATTTGAAACCTTTTAGTGTTGCCAAAGTTTTTCACAACCCTCACATTTAGTTATGTGACTCCCTATGAGGTCAGGACCTACAGTTTAAGAAATTTTGTCATAGAGGAGTAGGCTGATTTCTGTGTTTATTAAAGAAAAGGAAGAGTTAGTGAAAAATTATAAGGTTTGCATGTATTTTTTATTTTTTTACAGATTCATAGAACCTCAGATCACTGAAAGAACTTAGTTTTATCACTTGTACTTGGATTCTCGAACAATGCCGGCATCATAAAATGCCTTGTGGATAATTCCAAGTTCAAGTATCCAGTCTTCTTTAAAAAGGAGAATTTCCAGAGCAGAACATTTCTTGGTGAGAGAAGGTCAAGCATATTCTCCCAGAGGATCATCAATGGATTCCAGGTTTTGTACTCAACTATTACAGTAAGCAAATCAAGTATTGTGGGTCAGTCCTGTGGGATTGTTTGCTTTGTTGTTCCAAATTTGTTTCTTTTCTAAAGAGAGATCACATATTACAAGATTGTTTACATGGGTCTCTGTGGAATTAAAGCCAAGACTCATTGGGATAATCAGCCTATAGTTGCCTCCAGGTCAATTTCCTTTTGAGGGGAGTCCAAACCATGAGGGGTTGCTGAATCTGAGGGGCTGCTAAAAGAGGGATTCACAAGCGAGGGATCATTTTAAGTCTTTCTGTTTTTTTGCATTGTTCATGTGGTCCAAGTCTTCTGCATCTTTTTGCACACTCAGGAACTCCTAAGAGGTCTATCCCAAGTTTCTGTTTTGGGTTATTTACCTTGTTTTCAGGCTGTTCTCTCAGCAAAATTGCTGACCTGTGTACTTGAGATTCACAAGTCTTATGTAATATAGATTTTCTAGAGCCTGGATAGGAGGAAGCTACACATCCTTTCCACCTCTCTCTTTCTTTCTAAAATTATTTCAGATTGTTCTTGTGGATATCCAAGACTAAGTCTCTATAAGTCCAGATCTCAGAGTATTAAACATAGGTTGCTTCCTTTGTTCTTAAGTGTGCTTTCATAAGGACTCTTTGGCCTTACTTTGGTTCTATGTGTCAGTTGTGCTTCTGGAATACATAAATTGTCACCATGGACAGAGTAGAGTGACTTAAGATAGTCTGAACTCATTACCTGAGTCTTTGAGTTTTGGAGTAACATGGTCAGACCCATGCTTTAGTGTTGTTTTATTTATTAGAAAAATGAATTGGAGAAGGGATAGACTATGGGGGACCACAGTCCCCCATAACAGGGACCAATATGAATCACTTGTATCAGATAAGAGGTGAAGAGGGCTCATTTATGATGATGACTATGGAGGAGGATCAATAGCATCTTGGCGACTTGGTTGTACATGGAGAGTGAAGGGGTGAGAGAGAGGGAAGAGTCAGTGGAGTTTTTGAGCTATTGAACTTGCACCAATGTGAGGGTATTTTTGGAAACAAATGGGAAAACATGGAGGAGGACAGTTTTTGAGGAGAAGATAATGAGCCAGATGTGGCCATATTGGGATGGAGATGCTGGTGGGACATACATAGAGATAACAATATTCAGCAGGCAATTAAAATTTGAAGTGTAGGGGAGAGGTTTAGAATCAAGTTAGTGATTGGATGGTCACCTGTACTAGGTAATAATTAAAGCTAAGGGATTGAATGAAATTGTCAAGAGATAGTACATAGCGAGAAGAGAAAAATGGGCAAAAACAGAACATTGAAGATAATCACAACAGTGTGCAAGAGGAAAAAGATGTAATAGCAAAGTAGACTGAGTAGAAAGCAAAGGCAGGAAAAGGTCTTAGAGAGAACAGGCTTATATGAAGGGGAAAGAAAGAATGGATACTTAATAATATCAAATGCTAAAGTAAAGTTAAGGTTGATGAGACTGAGGATGAGCTGGTAGACTTTTTATTGAAGAAATCAATAGTTACCTTGAAGATTTCCATGGATATGGAAACCAGATTGCAAGATGCTAGTGGTGAATGAGTGGGCAGTAAGAATGGAGTCTATAAGCAGAGCTGTTATTTGCTGGAGAAAATGAGGTTTCACAGAAGGATGCAATGTATAAAAATGTTTGGGAGAGATAATTCTGGGTAATTAATCATTTTTATTAATATGGCTAATAAATAATTAAAATATGGTTATTTGGCCAAAACGATCATACTAGTCTCTTGCTGCTTATATGCTTTTGGAAAAGTGGGTATTTCCCCAAAGGCAGTAATCAACTTTGATTGGTCAATAATGTGAGAATGAATATTATGAGAGGTGGACCTATTCAAATGAGGGTCTGGAGAATATGATTGTGATTATGTTACTCTTATTTATCTATACCTAGATTACTCCAAATTTTGAGCAATCTAGACTAAGGACTTACCCCTCACCTAAACTTGAGTAGAATCCAGTAGGATTCCCCAGGTAGGTGGAGCCTGAACAAGACTGAGGTGAATGTTAAATTCAATTTATTTCTATTCTTTAGGGGATGATTTAAACTAGTAGATGAGGAAATAAAAGGGGAAAATTCCTAGATCTCCCCAAAAGTAATTGGTTAATGATGTGAGAAAGAAACAATCATTTCTATCAGATGTCAGTATTTAAAGTGAGGCAGCAGTCCACTTCTTCCCACAGGGACCATTGTCTCTCATTTTACAGTCTTCCTAAGGTTTGGCCTATCAGCTCTATTCTATCTTCCGTTTTCCATCACCTATCCCACAGGACTGTTTCCTCAATTCTCATGGGGACAAGAGCCAACTTTCTCCTAGTACAACTTGAGGGGGGTATTATTCCTGTCCCACCTTGCCCTCAGCTTTCTTCCACTTAGCTGAAGCTGCTCCAGGTACACAAGTGAAATTAATTTCAAGTAGTTGAAGCCACTCTATTAAGGGGAAACTTTTCTTTTTAGAAGTTGAGCAATAGGGGCAGCTAGGTGGTGCAGTGGATAGAGCACCAGCCCTGAAGTCAGGAGGACCTGAGTTCAAATCTGGTCTCAGACACTTAACACTTCCTAGCTGTGTGACACTGGGCAAGTCACTTAACCTCAATTGCCTCAGGGAAAAAAGAAGTTGAGCAATAAAGAGGAGGAAAAGCAGTATACCAAGGAAGTGTTAGCAAAGGCAGGCATTGGTTTTTCCTTTGTCACCTGAGTATGTTTGTAGACAGAAGGAATGGAGGGAGCAGAGAGGAAGATATATTGTTTAGAGAGGTAATGATTACTAGAGCAAGGTTAAAGGGAGCTAAGATGGGAAGGATAAAAGCATTAGCCTTGCCAAGGATGCTGGCTGCCTCTTCCTCTGGGTCTGGAAGGATGAGAATGTGCTGAAAGGGTGAAGAAAAACATAGCAGAGATTTGAATAATAGGTATGGGAAGAAAAAATTATTATCAATCTAAATCTTCTCTGTAACATAGGATAGACAGTGAGTTTCTGGAATTACAGGACCTGGGTTCAAATCCTGACTCTAGTATGTACTCAATCTATATTACCTTGGAAAAGTCCCTTAATCTCCCTTGATATTAGTTTTCCCAACTGTTAAATGAGAGATTAGTCTAGAGCAAAGCTTCTTAAATTGAATGTAGGGGTCATGAAAAACTTGGCAGAAATAAAAGGCATAAAATATTCCACCAAGATTTGATTCTTTATATAAAAATAAACAAACTTCCATTTAATCAGTATGCAAATTTGCTTTCATCTTTAATAAATGGCAAAATTTTATGTATACCAAGAAATTTTTCAAAATAGATTTCTTTATGATTTATTATCAGTAAATGTTTAATTTGTATATCTTTTACATACCTATATACACAGGTTGAGTAAAAATTTCTTGGGTGAAAAGAATCATGAGTAGAAAATCTTAAAAAGCCCAGAAATCCATTCCAGTTTTAGATTTTTGATTCAATTGATTTTGTTGAGTAGAATTGGGGAAGAACAAAGATTTTGGCCCTACCAGACGAGTTGAACAAAGTTAATCCCTTTTCTAGAGGACAGCTTTCAAATACCTAAAGGCAATGAGCAATTCATATCTTTCTATTTTTCTCTTCTTCAGGCTCTCTCATTCCTTTCATTAACTTTCTTCATATGGTATAATTTAGGCAATTTTATTCTTTCCCCCCTTTTTTCTTCTTCTCTTTCCTCCCTTTCCTCCCTTCCCCTGCTTCCCTCCTTTCCTTTCTTTCCTTCCCTCCCTCCCTCCCTTCCTTCCTTCTTTTCTTCCTTCCTCTCTTCCTCTCTTCCTCCCTCACTTCCTCACTTCCTTCCTTCTTCCTTCCCTCCCTTCTTTCCTTCCTTCCTTTCTTCTTTTCTCCCTCCCTCCTTTCCTTCCTTCTTTCCTCCCTCCCTCCTTTCCTTCTTTCTTTCCTCCCTCCCTTTCTTCCTCTCTCCTTTCCTCCCTCCCTCCCTTCTTCCTTCTCTCCCTTCTTTCCTCCCTCCCTCTCTCCCTTCTTTCCTTCCTTCCTTCCTTCTTTTCTCCCTTTCTTCTTTTCTTCCATCTCATCCTCCCTTTTCCCTCTCTTTTCCTCCCTCTCTCTCTGTCTCTCTCACACATTCTTCCCCTTCTCCCTTCTTTCCTTCTCTGCTTTCCAACTTAGCAAAGTTGGAAGCAACTCACTGTCAACTACGATAAAATTCCAGGGGTTTCTTTGCTTCTTGGAGTTAGATGATGCCTTGAGAGAGTGTTGGGATATCACCAATCGGTTTTCTTCAGGAGCACATTCAGAGAAATGCACATGTATTTGTTTTTCAATGGTCTCAATTCATCCTCTACTTCCAGAATGCATTCTCTGGGTCATGCTGTGGATTGTGATTCAATGTATTCTTCTTCTTCTTTTTTAAATGAGCTTTGATGGTGGGGAGGGGATATAGGTGTGTGTGTGTGTGTGTGTGTGTGTGTGTGTGTGTGTGTGTGTGTGTATGTGTGTGTTGAGGGGAGGCATTAAATTCTAGGAGTTTGCATTAGCATGAAAAGTCATATTTAAAGATCAAGAAAATAAGTAACCTGAATGCTCATGGGAATGTTGGCTCCTCCAGGGCAATGATCATCAGAGTTCCCTCACATTGTCTACAGTAGGATGGAGCTTTGATTTTTACAAACACCACAGCCCCTGCTCCAACCAAGCTGCCAATAAGCCATGCTGGAGTGTCTCTCTCCTCAATATGAATGATCATGCCCCAAACAGCAAGAAACATTTGATGGGATGAGGGCTTCATCTTTTTTTTTTTTAAATTTTATTTTATTTGCATAACATATGTGTGGGTAATTCTTCAACAATAACCCTTACATAGCTTTCCGTTACAAATTTTTCCCCCCAACTTCCCCACCCCTTCCCTAGATGGCAGGATATCCACTACATGTTAATTATGTTAAAATATTGGCAAATCGAATATATGTATACATATTTCCAAACTTATCATTGTTGTGCAAGAAAAATCTTATCTACACAAACGATATATCAGCAAACATCAATCAAGGAGTATGAGAATGTTATGTTGTGGTCCACATTTCGCATCCCTCTCTCTGGGTGTATATGGCTTTCTTCAGTGAACAATTGGAGGTGGTTTGAAACATATCATTGTTGAAGAGAGCCATGTCCATCAGAATTAATTGTCATATAGCACTGTTGTTGCCGTGTATAATGATCTCCTGGTTCTGCTCATTTCACTCAGCATCAGTTCATGTAAGTCTCTCCAGGCCTCTCTGAAATCATCTTGCTGGTCATTTCTTACAGAACAATAATATTCCATAATGTTCATATACCATAATTTATTCAGCCATTCTCCAATTGAAGGGCATCTATTCAATTTCCAGTTTCTAGCCACTACAAAAAGGGCTGCCACAAACATTCTTGCACATGTGGGGCCTTTTCCTTTCTTTATGATTTCTTTGGGATATAAGCCCAATAGAAATGCTGCTGGGTCAAAGGGTATGCACAGTTTGATAACTTTTTGAGCATAGCTCCAAATTGTTCTCCAGAATGGCTGTATCCGTTCACAGCTCCACCAACAATGCATCAGTGTCCCAGCCCTCCCACAACGAGGGCTTCATCTTTTGAAACCATTTGCAGGTACATAGCTCAATTTTATTAGGTTGACCAGAATCTCCCAGGGTTCTCTCTTTATAGAAAAAAACCCTGGAGGTCAGTTGTGCTACCCTGTGGGTCTTACTCACAAACTCCAACTCCTGATTTTACAATTTGGCCACTCATTACAGAATGACATAATCCATGTGACTGGAAGTCACATCAACTCTCACAGCCACAATCAATGATTCAACAAGCATTAATTAAAATCCTATAGTGTTCTGTGCTTAATTCTTGGTGTTAGATATTCAAAGACAAAATGAAACTGCCCCTATGCTCAAATTGCTCAAAGTCTAGCTGGTTGAGACAGCATTCAATGAATTAATCAAAGAGCATTTACTAAGCTTATATTATATTATATTTATTATATAATATTATGTATTACATTATTATGTTATATTTATTAAGCATATATTAAGCTATGTGTCAGACATTGTACAAGGGCTGTAAAGACAATAATGAAAGAGCCACTGCTCTCAAGGACATTATCGTGGTCACCTCATCAACAAAATAGGTATACTGCCTATGTTGTAGGATTATAGAAAGGTAGCAGGGGGAATCATTAAATTGTCTTTTGACAACTTGTTAATGTTTTATAGTATAAACTTCTCTCTCTCTCTCTCTCACACACACACACACACAGACACTCAAATCAAATGATTTTCATCTATTATTTCCTTTCATCCTCACAATGCTATGAAGTTAGTTGTGAGAATACTACTCTCATTTTAGAAATAAAGATACTGAGTCACAAGTCGGGCCTCCATGCACTTCCATCTCATTTACATCACAGGGACTATAGAGAAGAAGAAAACCATGATGAAATTCATGGCAAACCCTGTGACTTGGGGGGTCTCAACCTCCAGAAATGCAAACCTCAAGTTTGGTACTAAGAAGCATCTGCCTGAGCACAGAAACAAGAAATTGCCTCAAATTAACTGAAAAAATAATTAGTTGGGGACTGTCAACACTGAGATATAAGGCTCCATGGAAGGAGAGCCCACTCGACACCAAAACATTGTGAAGGGAAGGCAGATAGCATAAATCTACATGTTAGAAAGGGCAGGGCATGGGGCAGGGATATGAGCCAGGATGAAGGATTCACCTGGGTAATGATTCCAAGGGAAAAAATGTTTTATTTAATAGCTTTCCCTTTTAATTACTCTTGCTAATTGGGTGTTATGCCGGATTGTTTCTATGTTATGTAAAGAAAGTGCTGGCAGCATCCTGTATATTTCAGCACCTTGGTCAGAGAACTCTTTGCCTTATCCTAGTTGCAATACAGACAGTTATCTCTTCCCAGTGGCTCTTGAACTTTCTGCTCTCACATCTGAGAATCTTATCTCTTACCTCTTTCTCAGGTGACTTCTGAAAAGCTTTCTTGTGACTTAGATTCCCAGCCTGAATCAGTTATTACCAATGTTTCTTCTTCTATACTACACTGATCTTATCCCTAAATTTGCCTTCCACATATACTAGCCATCTGCTTTTTTCTTTATTCTCCCCTACCATCACAATGCAACTTTAGACAATGATACCTCTTTTCACTCACTCCTGAGAGATGGGAAGAAAATCTCTCCACACAAAGGCCAACACCTGCATTTGTCTTCCCCTTTCATGCCTGAAGTATCCTACTCTCCTGAAAGGCTAATAATATCTGATGTTCCCTAGCACTTGAGGATTTTCAACAGATATACCTCCATTATCTCAAAAGAATGATGGCTGTAGGGCCAGAGAATGTGATTTTGTATCCTAGTGCTCACACTGACTAGCTGAGTGGCCGTGAGCAAACACTTATCTCTCTAGACCTCAGTTTCCTAAGTTTTAAATACAGAGATGAACTAGGCATCTGAGTCCCTTTCTGACTTTTGTCCCAGTCATCCTTGATCTCATTTAATCTTCACAATACTGTGAACCTGACCCCAATTTTATAGATAAAGAAACTAGGTGCTGAAGAAGGAAAATTATTTATCCAGTGTTATACAGATAATATGTGTAATAACTAAGATTTGAACCCAGCTCTGTGGATAACCCTTGCTTCCTGAAATTGACAAGATGATGAATGCGAGAACCAAAACTAACATCTAAAGGAGTGTGCTTTTGGGCTATCTCATTGTCATCTAGGGTATGTGGGGACTGCTGTTAGATGGGCTAGCATCACAAATGGAAGAACAGGTAGTTGTCCATGGAGAATTATTTGAAGGATCTAAAAGGCTCTTAAGACCAAAATTCTTTCCTTTACCATTCTGGTTCTTCCTTTAGCCTTAGACATTATGGTGTCTGGTATTGGTTTTCCATCTGCTAGCTGAGTTGGGGATTTATAAGGCAACCTCTATCATCTAACCTCTATGATTTCTTAACTAGGTTCCTGAACTTTATTATTAAATATTTTGACAACTATTTCAATATAATTGGTTTCCTTTGTAATCCTATGCATTTTATTTCATGCACTAAAAACTTGGTTCTTAGAAGAGATTCATAGCCTTCATCAGATACAAAAAAGATCAAGAACCCCCCTACTAGATCACTCTTCCCTTCCCAATTATACGGTTTTTAGTATTGGTGGTTGCCACCAGGTGGTGCCTTAGGTGATAGCTTTATAGCTCAATAGCATCATAGATTTAAAGCTGGAATGAATGATAACCCAACTACATCATTTTATGGAAGTGGGAACTAAATCTTAGAGAGGGGGAAGGGATGGAACTTCGATACAAGTAATAAGCAACAGAGTCAGAATATGAGCTCTGGTCCTCTGATTCAGAATCTAGAATTGTTTCCTCTGTGTGTATAAAATTTACTCCAGCTATCAGCTCAAAGCATTGATTGTTGAGTGGATTGCTGAGTTAGACCACAACCATCTAGCTAGCTGTGATTTTTCTATCAAAATAAGTTATTTCTTAAAATATAAAAGCACATAGCATGGCATATGGGAGACATACTACAGGTAGGTAGATAATTAATTGGATCATATCTAAAATGTTGTATTCTTTCTTGGGTAGCCTGTTTGTTTTAGAAAGGACACGGTCATGGGCAAAGTGATAAAAAGCAAAAATGATCATTCTGAAGGGTCTGTGAGAAGGCAGGGACATTGATGAACTGTTGATGGAGCTGAAAATTGGTCCAGAAATTCTGGAAATCATTCTGGAACTATGCCCCTGAAAGTCATTATATTATTCCTACTCTTTAACTCAGGGATATCACTATTAGGCCTATGCCCAAAGAGATCAAAGAAAGTGAAAAGGGACCTATATATACAAGAATATGTATAATGGCCCTTTTCATGGTAACAAACTACCGCAAACTAAGAGAATATCCTTTAGCGGGGGAATGGCTGAACAAAATATGGCATGTGAATAAAATGAAATACTATTGTGCTATAAGGAATAAAAATGGTTTCAAAGAAATCTGGGAAGCTCTGTACAAACAGATTCAGGGTAAGGTGAGCAGAATCAGAGAACAATTTATACTACAACAACAACATTGTAAAAATATGAATAATTTTAGATGATTTAAGTTCTTTGATCAATGTCATGATCAACCAAGATTTTAGAGAACCATAATGAAGGATCCTGTTTACCTCCTGATAGGAAAAGTGAAGGACTAAATATGTTGGATAAGACACACATTTTTACCCTTAGCCAATATGAAAATTTGATTTTCTTGGCTGTATATTTGTTAAAAGAATTATTTTTTTCTTTTCCAGTGATTTGAGGGGAGATAAGGAGATGGTAGTGGTAGAAACAAAAAGTATTTGTATGTTGAATTTTTTTTAAAAAGAAAAAAAAAACATTTCTCTCTCTTATTTTTCTCTTTCTGATCTGATTTTTCTTAGGCAGCATGATAATTATGGAATAGATTTGCACATCTTTAACATATTGGATTACTTGACATATAGGGGAGGGGGTGAGAGGAAGGGAAGAAAAAATTTGGAACACGAGGTTTTGCAAAGGTGAATGTTGAAAATTACCTCTGCATATGTTTTGAAATGAAAAGCTTTAATCAAAAAAAGGAAAAAAAAGAAAAAAAAAACACATTGACAAACGAGATATTTTCCAGAGGAAGATGATAAGATGCTGGGAACTAAGGAGAATGGAACTGGAGGACTTGCTCTGGAAGGGTTTATTGGAGGAAATGAGGATATTTAGTTTGAGAAAGAGATGACTTGGTGGTAAGAGGGGAAAGAGGGGTCATACTCTTCATGTATCTGAAGGACCATCACAATAGGATCATAGACTTAGAACTGGAAAAGACTTGCTGATCATCTAGTCTAGCTTCTTCATCTTCTAGAGGAAGAAACTGAAGCCCAATCCTGAAATGGATTGTCCAAAATCACCTGGGGGCTGAATATGAGAACTCAGATCTTCTGGCTTCTGAACTCGGGCTCTTTCCATTAGCATCATGTTAGAAATTAGACTTGTCCTGATTGGCCCAAGAAGGAAGAACTAGTAGCACTGGATGAAAGATTTAGAGGGAGGAGTTTTAGACTTATTGTAAAGAACTTTCCTGGGAGCAGTTCGATGGTATCATAGTACAAAAGTGCCAGGCCTGATATCAGGAAGAACTGAGTTCATATGCAGTCTTAGATGCTTACTAGATGCATGATCCTGGGAAAGTTACTTAACCCTTTTGCCTCAGTTTTCACATCTGTAAAATGAGCTGGAGAAGGAAATTGCAAATTACTCTAGCACTTCTGCCAATAAAACCCCAAACAGGGCCATGAAGAGTCCAATATGACTGGAAAAAAGGACTTTTCCTATAATTTTGAGCTGTTCAAAGTGGAACAGACTTCCTAGGATGGTAGGGAACCTCCTATTCCTGGAAGTCTTTAAATTGAGAAAGGATGAAAAAAAGAAATCAAGAAAAAACACAATCAATCCCTGCCATCAAGGAGCTTACATTCTAAAGGGAGAAACAATACAAACATGAAACATGAAACCAATGCACAGGATATATATATATATATATATATATATATATATATATATATATATATAATGCATGGAAAGCAACCTTAGCAACTGGGTTTTGACGTGTGCTCAGGGAAAGGTTATTCTTTTGTCCCAGGGTCTAGGGTTATTGCATTCTGGGTAAAGAAATATAAATAGTAGAATGCTTTTGAGCATTATGATGCCCCTATTCCCTCTCTCCTTCCCACAGATCCTTTCTCTGGGTGCAATAAGAATAATAGATAGCATTACACAGCATTTTAAGGTTTGCAAAATGCTTGACAAATATTGCCTCATTTTATTCTCATGAACCCCCTGGAAGGTAGGTGCTATTATTATCTCTATTCTACTATTGAGGAGCTGAGGCAGACTGGAGCCTAGATGGCCTTCAATCTTCTTAACAGTTTGAGAGAACCCTGAGGAAGGAAGAAATGCTAATATACCTGACCTTCAGGTGGAGGGGGCTGTAGTTTATGTTATATGGGAATTGGGGGGTTAGGGGTGCATCTAGGCTGACTGCAAATGGATTTAGCCTCCACCAATGGTATTCCTTCAAGTGTAGGGGGACATTTTGCACCTCAGTTCCATTTAGCCCCTTGCATTAGCTTTGACAAAGAGATATTGACTTCAAAGGTATAAAACAAATGAATAAACAGTTTAGCCCAGTTCTAGAGGTCACAATCCCAATTCTAAGTCCAAATGCCACTTTGGATTTGAGAGTCAGGAATACTGGCTTCTCAGGGATTCCATGCTGGAGTAATTTGCTATATCATTCTGCCTGGCCCCCTGTCTGAAACTCTGGGTCCTGTGGTGATCACTTCTGGCACCTGAAACCGAGGAGGACAAATAACACAATAGGAACATCTTCCTCCCTTCCTGGCCTGTTTCTCAGAGCCAGCATAAAAGAGGGAGAACAGGTGAAGGAAACTCCTCCCTGCTTCTTACCAGTTCAGCTCATGGTATTGTTCCATTTGCATTTGATCAGAAAGTAAATACTAAAAGTCAGATTCAAACTCCTGTCTCCTGACTCCAAGACCAGCATTCCTTTCACTGCACCATGCTATGCTTGGCTCAGCTATGGAATACTCATGTGACTTTGAGCAAGTCAGTCAGTCTCTATTACTCAGTTTTGTAATCAGTAAAAGAGATAATAACTATGTGCATCAAACAATGACTATGAAGATCAGGGGAAAGAATGGATTAAAAAATAATAAGCACTGGATAAAAGGAAAGGATGATTTCTATAATCAGGAGGATCAGAGTTAGTGCCTCCTCCTTCCATGTGTCAGCTCATTCTTGTAGACAGAGCTGAAGGAGAAGAATTTCAAACAAATCATTAGATAGTTATCCTATGATTTCAAAGACCTGTATCTTGCACTTAAAGAAAGTCGGTCATGGAATAGAGAAATAAATTCCCTAAGGCCATCATCAATTACTAATATAACTTAGAGATTATTTTTTTTGTTTCTTTCTTTAGGATAGGTCAATTAGTTTATAGAATAAGTGAAGGTTGAGATGGGAAGGAGCATAGATTAGGGAATGTCAGGTGGGAAGAATCTTAGAACATGGAATCTCAGAGTTGGGAGGGATCTTAGAACATGGAATCTCGAAGTTGAGAAAATCCTTACCAGGAAAAACAGAATTGAGAATGGTACTAAAAATGACTTGATCCAAGCTGCTCATTTTATATTAAAATAAAACCCAGAGAACCAGAACTGAACAAGACCTAAGTAGCAGAACCAATCTCCCTTATCAGCCTGTCTCTCCTACTTGGAGCCTATGGTTTGTCACGTTCCCCACCCCCACTTGTGACTTCAGGCTTATTGTTTGTCCTTCATTTTCAGAGGACCATGGCATCAGGAAGGTGATTCCATGGGCAAATGATTTAACTTCTATGACCCTTCTATTTCCCCATCTATGAATTTGGAGTAATAATAAATTTAACACTTTAGCAACTTAATTAAGTTTTTTAGAAAGCCACTTTTATTTTATTTTTAATTCCAAACTCTCTCTCACTCCTTTTTCCTTTTCTTCCAGTGAGGAGGAAAGGAAACAAAACTTTTACAAATATGGGTAGTTATGCAAAATAAATTTCTTTATTAGCCATGTTGAAACAAGAAAATAGTACAAAAGCAAGAAAATATACTTATCTGCACTCTAAGTCTATTGTCTCTCTATTTGGGCATAGAAAGTATGTTTCATTACGGGTCCTTTGGAATTGTAGTTGCTCATTGTATTGATCAGAATTGCTTAGTCCTTTGGAATGGGAAATGCCATCCATATCCTGAGAGAACTATGGAGGCTAAACATGGATCAAAGCATAATATTTTCACTTTTGTTTGTTTTTTTACTCATTTTTTTGCTTTTGGTCTGAATTTTCTTGTACAATGTGACAAATATGGAAATATGTTTATAAGAACTATGCATGTTTAACCTATATCAGATTACTTGCTGTCTTGAGGAGGTGGAAGGGAGGGAAGGGAGGGAGAAAAAATTTGGAACACCCTATCATACAGAAATAAATGTTGAAAATTATCTTTACATGTATTTGGAAAAAAAAAAACTATCAAGGGAAAAAGAATTGTTTAGTCTTTCAAGGTAAATTACCTTTACAATATTGTTGTTCCTGTATACATTGTTCTCTTGGTATTTTTTCTACATTATTTGCTTAGATTTTTCTGAAACTATTCCCTTCTTCATTTCTTATAGCATCATCCTATTTCATCACATTCTTATCATAATTTGTTTAGCCACTATCCAATTGATGGGAATTTCCTCAGTTTCTAGTTCTTGCCACCATAAAAAGAACTGCTGTAAATATTTTTATACGTGTGAATCATTTCCCCCTTTCTTTGATGTCTTTGGAGTATGGACTTAGCACTGATATTTCTGGGTTGGATGGTATACACAATTTGATAACTTTTGGGTTGATAGTTCTAAAATTATTTTTGTAATGATTAGGCTGATTCATTTCTCCATATCCCCTCCAGAATTAAAATATCTTTTTTTTTTTAACTTTGCTACGGATTGTTAAGTGTCTGAGACCAGATTTGAACTCAGGTCCTCCTGACTTCAGGGCTGGTGCTCTATCCACTGCACCACCTAGCTGCCCGCCAGAATTAAAATATCTTCTGCACAGGGTTGTTATGAAGCTCAAAAAGGATGATATGTGTAAAATTCTTTGAAAACCTTAAAATTCTGCAGAAAAAATTTAATACTACATAATTATAATGATCAAGCTTGATCCCAAAATAATAGGGGAGAAAATTCATCTCCTTCCCTTTTCTGTAGAGGTGAGGGACTATGGCTTTTCAATAGTGAGTCTATTGTTAGAATCAACTGATTTTATGATACTACTCTTTCTTCCTCGTTAAAATATATTCTTTATTATAAGGGATGCATCTTTGGGGAAAGAAGAGGGGAGTGATATATTAGCATGTAAAAATAAGATATATCAATAATATCTTTTAAAAGCTGGAATAAAATCCTTAAAGTTCTCCATAAATGTCAGCTGTTATTGTAATACAGTCATATATAATAAATATGAAAGAGAGTGGCATTCAAAATGCCTCAGAAGCTCTGAAGGTGAAGTGCACATCCTCCTTTTTAATCATATTTTATTTTATTTCTAAAATAAAATTTACTACTATCTTTTGTTTTTACATCATCTATATTTCTCCACTATATTTTCCCATCCATCTCCTTTTAGAAATCCAGCTCTTATGACAAAGAATTTTTTTAAAAAGGAAAAAATCCGCAAAACTAACCATTATATTGAAAGAGTCACATTTTGTGATAATGTTCCTCACCCATGGTCCAATATCTTTGCAAAGAAGTCCAAAGATTCAGATCTGTTTTTTGGAATGGCCTGTATGCCCTAACCATGAGGATCAAAAAAAATCTTCAAAAAGCTGTTGCTATTTTTCAAAGTGTGGAAAATTAGAAAGGATTTCAACAGAGGAATCATGGGTGGACAGGGATAGTGTAGGGAGTACATAGGGTAGATGGGAAAAGTTGAGAAGGAGGAAATTCCAGGCACATAGAAAGGCAAGAGCAAAGGCATAGAGGAAGGACTTGGGACAAAAGGCATGGTATGACATAAGATGAGAAAGCTAGATTTGGGAAGATTTGGATGCCATTTGGAGAACTTTAGCTGCATTCATCAAGCAATAGGAAATTAGTGAAGAGTTTTGAGCAGCAGAGTGATATGATCAGACTCTTGCACATGGAAGATTAGCTAGGGAAACATCATGAAGGTGTGATGGATAGCCCAGAACACTGAGGGAGTTTATGACTAGGAAATAAGGAAAAGGGAAGAATTACAGAAAAATACAAATTTTAAAATATGAGTGATAGGCTTAATGGTGAAGTCACTGAGAGAAATGGAAGCAGAAGGAGGGGCAGGTTGAAGTGGAAAGATCACAAGTTTAAATTCAGTTTTGAAGTACTACTGGATCATGTAGGTAGAGATGTCTTTAGACAGATGGAAATACTGTGTGTGTGTGTGTGTGTGTGTGTGAGAGAGAGAGAGAGAGAGAGAGAGAGGGAGAGAGAGAGAGAGAGAGAGAGAGAGAGTGAGAGAGGGAGAGAGAGAGAAAGAGAGAGAGACAGAGAGAGAGAACATTACTATGTATCACTTACTGTGTTAGGTATTGAGGATACAAAGATTAAAAAAAAGAAATTGTACTTTCCTCAAGAAACTTGTATTTGAATAGGAGACAATAAATCAACAACCAATTATCAAAGGATATTCCAGGCTGGGGACAGGGGATAAAAAGACAAAAATGGACAGTCCCTTTTTCTCGACAACCTTATATTCTGGCGGTGGGTGGGTGGAATATATTCAGAACATACAAAATGTGTTAAAAATACAAGGCAATTTTGGGAGGGACATTAACAGCTGGGATTAGAGGTAGCAATCAGGAGAGGTGTTGTAATCTATCAATCTAGGAACCCTGCTCATATTATTATATAAATGACTGGAGGGCTGTTTAAAATAAACGAGTCTTCCAACCAAAGCTAAAACTAAGGTGGGACTCTAAGGGCTTTCTGCTAGGGTACTGACATTCAGAAGATCCTGGGATTGCCGTCTCTATATCTGGTGGTCCTCTGCCAGCCAATGCTACATGCTTTTTCTTTCTCTCTTATTTAATCCTATGTTTAGCATTCCTTCACTTCTTCTTCCTTCACTCAGGAGTGGGATTGTCTGGAAAACATGTCCCCTATCCTAGTGCATGTGTATTTGAAGATTAGCTCCTGTGCCAGTATCCACCATGTTCCAGTTGTGCATCTGTCCTTCCCTCTGCACAGTTGTCTCTGCAGCTTGGACTCAGGCTTTGCAAGCCTGGGACCCTGTTCCTTGAGAAGAGATGCATGCTTCCTGAGAGGAAGGCAAGTTGGTTGAGCTGCTGCTTTTTTTCTTACATTATAGAATTTGTCAACTTGCCACAGCTGACAGACTGTCTCTGTGTCACTGCATTCCCTTCCTTAATTGCTTTTTTTGCACGCCTGTGTGTGTGTGGGCACACACATCCCCCAAGGGTGCATGCATGCCTTTCCAGATCCCTGAGACTGTCTCCCTCGATTTGGTAAAAAATGAACAAATGCCAATTGACAAGGAGGTACACTTGAGGCCAATCTGCCATGCTGGGAGAATTGGGGAGGGGAGCTCAGGGTGTTTCTGGCAAATGGACTCTTTTTTTCCCTCTGATTCCCTAATGTCCTGTAAGATTCAGCTTATGTTCTGACTTCTTCAGGAAGTCCTCTCAGAGTAACCATGTCCCATGCTCCTCTGACTTGACTGAGCTCTTCCTTTCTGCACCCCTACTTGCAATAAAGTTGTCATCACTATACTATGATATACTTGCTTCAATCTTTTCAATCCATCAGTCAACAGACATTTATGTGCTCAAACCTGGGAACATAAATACAAAATTAACAATCTGCCCCCAAAGAGGTTGCATTCTATTGGGAGGGGCAAGATTTACATACACAGTAGGGAGTTTTTTAAAAAAATTTTAATAGCATATTATTTTTTTTGAATTGCATGTAAAAATCATTTTCAACTTTCATTTTTTAAGATTTTGAATCCAGTTTTTTTTCCCTCCCTCCATTACTTCCCCGTCTCCATGCTAGTAAGCAATCTGATATAGGCTATGTGTATACATTTCTTTTTAACATATTTCCATATGGTTTGCTTGCATTGTGTTTCCTTTCTCAAATTTTTTTCTTGTAGATACAATTTTTCTTGCACAACAAGATAAGGAAATATGTATACATATATTCAATTTGTTAAGTATTTTAACATAATTAACATGTAGTGGATTTCCTGCCATCTAGGGGAGGGGTGGGGACTAGGGGGGAAAATTTGTAACGGAAAGCTTTGTAAGGGTCAATGTTGAAGAATTACCCATACATATGTTTTGCAAATAAAAAGCTTTAATAAAAAAACAAAACAAAAAACCTATTTCTATATGAATCATGTTGGGAAAGGAAAATCAGAACAAAAGGGGAAAATCATGAAAGATTAAAAAAAAAAGAAAAAAAAACATGAAGATATGTTCAGTCTCCATAATTCTCTCTCTCTTTTCCATACAAAGTTTTTTGGTATTTCCTTGAATCACTGTATTACTGAGAAGAGCTAAAGTCTATCATAATTGATCATAACAAAGTATTGCTGTTACTGTATACAATGTTTTCTTGGTTCTGCTTGCTTCACTCAGCATCAATTCATATAAGTCTTTCCAGGTCTTTCTGAAATCAGCCTGGCTCATCATTTCTTATTGAACAATAGTATTCCGTAACATTCATAGACCATCACTTATCCCATCATTCCCCAACTGATGGGCATCCGCTTATTTTCCAATGCTTTGTGACCACAAAATTGCTGCTACAAACATTTTTGCATATGTGCCATTTCCCCTCTTTTGCGATCTCTTTGTGATACAGTGTCTTTGTGTGATACAGTGGGCATTGCTGGATCAAAGGGTAGTCCTTTGGGTATAGCTCCAAATTAGAGCATAGAGTTCTTTTTTTTTTAAACTTTTTTTATTAAAGTTTTTTATTTTCAAAATATATGCAGTTTTTCAATATTCATTTTTAATATTCATTCTTGCAAAACCTTGTGTTCTAATTTTTTTCCCTCCTTTCCCCTCACCCCCTCCTCAAGACAGCAAGTAATCCAATACATGCTAAACATGTGTAATTCTTCTATATATATTTCCACAAATATCAGAGCATAGAGTTCTTAATCTGGAATTGTAAACTTATCTTTTAATGGGCCTATCAGTAAACACATATTAAGCACTTTGATAAGTCCCAGGCATTGTGCTACAGGCAAAGGATACAAAGAAGGGTAAAAGCCAATCTTTAATCTCAAGGAGCTGATACTCTAAGATGAGGAGACAACTTGCATGCAACTATTTACAAGTAAGCCATAAACAAGATAAACAGGAAATAATAGTTGAAAGAAGGCTATAGAATTAAAGGGAAATGGGAAAGGCTTCCTATAGAAAATGGGATTTTAGTGGGACTTGAAGGAATTCAGGAGGCAGAGAGGAGGAGGGAGAGTATCCTAGGCACGGGGAACAGCCAGAGAAATATCCAGAGTCGAGAGATGCAGTTTGTTCATGGAATATTCAGGAGGTGAGTGTCACTGCATTTTATGAAGTGGAATAGTTGGACTGCATGATCTTTGAGGTATGTTCTAACTTTAGGCTCATTGATCCAATGTGGCAATCCCTCTCTGGTTTCACTTTCCCCAATCAGGCACTGACAGGGGTAGATTGATTCCTAGAGGGTGATTACTATTAATCCCTTTCTGGATTCAACCCTGAGGAGTTTGTAGCTTCAAACCCGTACTTCTGAGCCCCCAGTGATGTGCTTCCATTATTAACTAGTTAAATTCAATGAACTCTATTAACTTTTGAAAAGAGGTTTTCTCAAAAGATAAAATATGAATAGTTGTCGGAACAATTCTCCAACACTGGAGTGTATTCTCATATTGCAAACATGCATGTGTGCATTCAAACATATGTGCACACAGAAATTCTTTTTTTTTCTTTTTGCTGAGGCAATTGGGGTTAAGTGACTTCCCCAGGGTCACACAGCTAGGAAGTGTCTGAGACCAGATTTGAACTCAGGTCCTCCTGACTTCAGGGCTGGTGCTCTAACCACTGCGCCACCTAGTTGCCTCACACACAGAAATTCTTTGGGGAGAGTGGGGTAACTATAAAGTACAATTGCCATAGGGCATAGATATTGAGAACATTTGTGGCAAATGGGAAGCTTATACATCCCAGCACTAAGAGAGATTTTTTTCCTTTACATAGTCCTTTTGAAATTCCTCTTAGGTATAATTCCATGCTAGAATCCACAGACTGTTTCTTTTCTACAGTCCGTAGTCAGTATTATTTTCCCTATGGGTGTTTGTATCACATTCCTTGAAGCTGCTTCATCCCTTGGGTGACTGTTCTCCCATGCCTATTTGTGTCTATTCCCTCCCCCCTTCAAATTTGCCCTTGGTGTGTCTCTCTGCTCTGCTTTGGATGTGTTCTTTCCAATAAAAGGTAGTGGGATTGGGTGGCTAGGGTGAGTGAGTGGGAGAAATCTCTTTCCACAAGAGTTGTTTCCTCTCAGGGGTCTTGTCTTGATTTTGAACCTTTGACCCCAGAATTGAAAACTTCAAGCCCTGGCTAGAGTCTTCTGGATTGATTTATCAATGGACTATTATTTTAAAAAAATAGGCTTAAAGGGAGTTACCGATTCTCTCAGTCAATCATGTAGTTTCCTTTCTTGACCAAAGTAAATTCAAACCTATACAAATATCAGAGGATACAAATATGCTGACACACTTATAAGCTCATGTTATTTGATGCATTAATTGGGAAAGGCGAGGAATCCCACTCTCATATGAGGAAACTGAGGCTCAAATAGAAGCATTTGTGATTTGCTGTTGCTAGTAATTGTTGACTAGCACTTTGATGAGTTTTGATTCTTCAGGAGCATTTAATATAGCTCATTGTACAATACTTTTCTCAGGGGCAGAGTCCTAAAGGGAAAGGAGCCACCCAGCTAATTGGATCCCTAAGTACTGTTTGGATTGGCCACAGAATAGTTTTGCCTGGTTTTCTTATTCTCCTTCATGACAACACAATGATCTCTATATTATGAGAACCAGCTTAGAAACACCTGTCCAGAAACTTGGACTAGTGTGTTTTTCTGAGTTGATTGGAGGTAGCTTAAAGAGGAAGGAAGGTTGCTGCCCTCATCAGTGCTTTTGCCAGCCTTCAGCCTCACAGTTCAATTGCTTTGTCTTAATGAAGTGATAGGGCCATAATGGATACATAATCTGAAGGGTTGGGAAGACTCATATATGTGAAATCATTAGAGATTGCTTGTCATAATAATAATGCCAATAATAATAGCTGACATTTGAATTGTATGTTTATATTGTAAAGCCCTTTACATCTATTATCTCACTAGCTTCTCATGGCAACCCACATAGGACAAAGGACAAAAACAAATTGTAAAGCATCAAGAGAAGAATGACTGGGCACAGAGATGCAGGATAGAAAATCTTGAACTCATGCCATAAGTGAATGTATTGACTGATGATTCAAAGGATGATTAGCTTTGATAAGAGAAGTATTGAGTGGGGCAAAATGAATTATGACAGCTGCTGAAAGGGCTGTTATTTTGAGAGGGATTAGACTAGGAGGATTGGTGACAGAGAAAAAGATTTAGGTTGAATGTGAAAATAACAACCAAAAAAAGAAACTTCTCCAACTTCAAAATGAATCTCAGTGTAGAGCTGGCAGTCTTGTAACTTAGTAAATTCTCCATTGCCTGCAAGAGGGGGCTGTAAAACCATTTTTTGGCCAGGTTGAACAGTGGGTTTTTGTTCAGGTAGGAGTTGACTAGATAGTCTCTGTGATTTTACCCTATGCAGAGATTCTGTGATTCTATGGTATTAGGTCATATAAAGCATACATGATATTGTTCTGAGCACTTTACATGCCTATCTCATGTATATTCGAGACAACTTTCCAGGTAAGTCCAACCTTTTTCTTCCCCATTTTATAGATGAGAGAACTGGGTCAGAAATGTGAAATAACTTGCTGTGTGTACACATAAATACAATCTGTGTTTGTACATATATATATATGCAGTCTGTGTATGTGTATGTATTATAAGTAAGAACGGAGCAAGATTGTGATGTGCTTTTAATGATAGACAGAGTCCACACTTACTGTTGTGTTTTTCAGACCATAAGCATCCTAAGTGGTCAGAGAAGAGAGAGAAAAATGAGATTTGGGGTGGGTAGGGTCAAGAGAAGTTTCTTGGAGGAACTGAGGCTATGGAGAAATATAGGCTGCTATTGTTCATTTTTCTCCCCTGGGTGGTGAAGTATGCGATATTTGTATTTGTGTGTGAATGTCTGTGTCTGTATATATGTGTGAAATCATATATGTGCTTGTGCATGTGCATATTTTGAGTAAATGTGTAGATGTATACATATGTGTGGGTATGTATATGCACACATTGAGTGTGCATATACATATGTATTTATGGGTGTGCATGTGTTTAAAAATATAAAGAAAAGGCTCATGAAGGGGCTCATATCCTAGTCATATTTAGCTTCCAAGAAAATGGTTGAAGTCTGCTCTTATTTTGATATACTCCCTGGTGAATTCTGACCAATGAAATCCAAATATTTTGATTAATCAAAATGAGAATACTCTTGGCTCAGCCTCCTATGCAGTCTCTATCTGTCCTAGTCCTCCCCATTCTCTGTAATAACAATGATCCCTCTTATCTTAAACCCTTTGGACCTTACAAGGCATTTTCACAATCGTCTCATTGGTCCTGATGACCACCTTATGAGCGCTTTGATCTCTAGTACCAAGGACAGCACTCAGTTCTCAAGGCAATGTGGACTTCACAGTTGAAAGAACACCAACACCTCTGCTGTATTAGACTAAGAACTCAGGTGGTGGTGTGGTTTAGTGGGAAGAATGATGACCTTGGGAAATAAGAGTGATAGCTAATAATAGCTCCATTTATATTCTTAGTGCTTTTCAAGTTTGTAAAGCACTTTACAGATATCTTGAGGCAAAGGCTATTATAATTTCTGTTTGACAGATGAAGAAACAGGCTGAGAGAGGTTAAGTAGTTTGTGCAGGGTCACAAAACTAGTAAGTTTTTTGGCAAGATTTAAATTCAGGTCTTCCTCACTCTAAGCCTAATGCTCTATCTGCTGCCCCACCAAATTAAGAATAACAAGTCATATTTATAGAACAACCTATGTTGATCTAGGCCTTTAAATTTAGCAGGACAATTCCTACATGATATCCTTATGAGGAAGACAAAATTATTCCCACTTTAGAGCAGAAAAAAGTGAAGTTCAGAGAAGGAAGGTGACTTATTTGAGATCACAGAGTCAGAATTTGAATCCAGTTCATCCAGAATTCTTTCTATTATGCCTCCCTGCTCATTCTATATTTTCTCCTCTGTACAATGAAGAATTTTCAGTAGATTATTTCTAAAGATCCTTCTTGCTTTGAGAGCCAATATAGCTTGGAGTGAATTGAAGAAAGACCCTTGGATTTGGAGCCAGAGACCCAGCATTGATTGAATCCCAGTTCCATGGCTCACACACTGTGTATAAATGGTCAGAGTTCATTTTCCTTTTCTGAGAAATGAAGGGGTTAAGTTAAATGATGTCTATATGCCTTGTCACTGAGCTATATAATCCTATTTTGGTGCTGTTCTGGGTAGTGTGGTGCAATGATGGAACCCTGGATTATCAATTGAAGGACCCATGCAACACATCACTTTCTCTCTGCTTGTTTCCTCATCTATGAAGTAAGAGTGTTGAAACAGACCAGTCCTTCCCAGTGTTTTATTTTTGGCTCCATGAAGCCCTTACAACAATAACAAAAAATTATGTTGTGAACCCCTAGAGTAATTTAATATACTACTCATAATATTTTATAGTTGTTTGCTGCTTAGTATGCTATTAAACAATTTTAGCATGAACCCCTTGGAAGGTCCTAGAAAATCCCAAAGAGTTTGTGAATCACTAAATAGGAACCACTGGACAAGCTAGCCTCGAAGGTCCCTTAATTTTTGGCCACTCAGCCACTCTGAATATCAATTTGTTCATCTTTTAAATGAAGGCTTTGAACCAAATAATTTTGAGGTCCCCTCTAGGTTTAGGTCTCATTCCATGATCCTAAGTGATTTTTCCTTCTTGTTCCTCAGTTTCTTCTTAAGTAAAATGAGAAGGTTGACAAAATGGCCTTTGAAATTTCTAGTCTAGTTCTATGATATGATATGATTCTAATGGAAGGAAGTCATCCCCAGCTTTCCAAATAGTTGTTGAAGATTCATCCCAGCTTCTGCCTAGTTACTTGTTCTCTTAAACCCCAGCTACTTCTCTAGCTTCACCCCTTTCCCATCAGTCTCTCCCCACAACTCCATCCTTGCTGACTGTGAGGCAGGACCCCCCGTTGGAGTTTGCCTGGCCCAGTTTCTTTCTGCCTCACATTGCCTTTCTGAAATGTTTTCCTGGCGGCAAACTGGTCTTCCTGCTGTGAGGGAAAGGAAACACAAATTAGCAGTACGCCATATCTGAGCACTTCCCCTGGCATTTATTTATCCCAGCAGAAAGAGCCCAGCATTTTTCTTCCAAATTAATATGCAAATGAACATAAGCAACACCTCCCACGAGCAGGTTCAGAACACAGTGGTATTATACTCGGAACATTTATTAATGCTATTAATAGCACGGATTGCTTTTACTTTCCCCCCAACTTCTTCACTGCTATTCTAACTGAGGCTGAGGTTGCTTTTGCTTGGATATAGACACATGGTCATTTTGTGCCATGATTGAACTGCTGTAAAGAACAGACCAAAGTTCATGCATAGAAGCTTTAGGAGACCAGGTTCTTAGTCCTACCTTGGCCATTAACGCCCCATGAAGCTGAATAAATAATTTACTCTCCAACACTTTGGAATACGATACCTCAGCTCCTTCCTCACTATTATATTCCATGTTCTAAAGTCCCTTCCAATTCTAATATCTGTATCAAGGCCCCTCCAAGTTATAACATTTGATATTTTAAGACCCTTCTAGAGCTGACATTTCCTAACCTATGGAGTCTTTCAGCTCTGACATCCTATGTTCTAAGATCCTTCCCTTCCCAGCTCTGACATTCTCTGTTCTAAAGCCCCTCTCAATTTTGACTTTTCATGTTCTAAGGTCCCTCCAGTTTTCACATTCTCTGTTCTTTCAAATGCTAATGATGTATGATAATGCAAAGCTCCTTTATTTGTGAGCTGTGATTCTCTTACATTGATCTCATTAGGATATTGGGAAGAAGAGGATGTTGAGCCAGAAGGATTTGGTTCCTTTCGAAGCAATACTTTAGAGGGAGAGGACTGCTGAAATGAAGGGAGGATGAAGAAGTGGGTACTTGTAGGGCTAAATTTCAGGGATTTGGATGGTAAGAACAGAGCTGGTATACTACTAAGCAGACCAGCTTGTAAAAGATGACAAGCAGAGTGAGTTGCTAGAATGATTCTAGATGGAGAAATTGGGAGGCACAGGGTTGATATTTGATTCATATTCCCTTTGCAACTTCACTAAAATGAGGAGGGAGAAGTAATAGAGAGTATTAGTTTATGCTACCTCAGAACATAGAACATACTGTATGAAGAATTGGAGTTGCAAGAGATGATGATGTTATGGCCTGATTCAGCCAAGGCCAACCTATTTGAATTGTACCAGCTGAACTCACTCCTTGGAGAAGAGATACCTAGTTGTAGGCACTGAGATTATGATTGTTAGAGAGTATTTATGATATCTCATTGTATTTTCTCATCTCTTATTCATTATATTCTTATTATTTTCATCTGAGGCAAACAGAACAAATATTATTATACCCATTCAACAGATGTGAATACCAGAGAAATAGTATAGCAGAATACTAAACTGACCATTTTAGTCATAGCTTTATCTTTTGGGGTAATTGCCTTCATTTCTATGCCTCAGTTTCTTTCTTTCTTAAATGTGATAGGATGTTGTTCTCTAAAGTTCTAATACTCTGATCCTTTAGTTTTTGTTTAGTTAACCCTTCAGCGGTATTCATAATCATTTAGTTCATAATCTCAAGTTCAGGGACTGCCTTTTCTTTTTCCTTTCCCTGGAACCTGCTTAGGATATTATCTGGTACATAGCACACGCTGAATAAATGATTTTTAACTGACTCCCTTTATTTCCCCTCCTTCTTTGGGCTCCCACAATCCCCATCCAGCAAGTTGGGGTAAGTCTCCAATAAGTCTTTTTTTTCCTACTTTGCTATTTCCTTTAACCTCCCAAAACTTGCTCTCAGGTAGGTACCACAAATTAACTCAGAATATGGTCATGGATGACTTCCACTTGAGCCTTCATCAGAGGCCCCATTAAAGAGTTGAGATCAACCTAGACTTTTTCAAAGATTATGGCAACGATACACAATAATTATAATAACAATAATGGTTTTGCTGTTATCCATGTTTGTCATGTCTGACTCTTCATAACCCTGTTTTGTATTTCTTTGGCAAACATACTAAAGTGGTTTGCCACTTCCTTTTCCAGCTCATTTTACAGAAGAGGAAACTGAGGCAAACAGAGTAAAGTAACTTGCCCAGGTCATTCAGTTAGTAAGTGTCTGAGGACAGATTTGAATTTAGGTTTTCCTGACTCCAGAATGGCTCTCTATCCACTGTTCCCCAATAACAATGATAGCCAACATTTCTTTTTTTTTCTTTTTTTTAATAAAGCTTTTTATTTGCAAAACATATGAGTGACCTTTCAACATTGACCTTTGCAAAAAAACTTTTTTTTCCCAAACTTTTCCTTTCCTTCCCCTCACCCCCCACCCCTAGATGACAGGTAATCCAATACATGCTAGATAGGATAAATTATATGACAAATACAATACATGTATACATATCTACACAGTTATCTTACTGCACAAGAAACGATAGCCAACATTTCAATAATTCTGTAAGGTGTATAAAAGCACTTTATATACATTCTCATTTCATTCTCACAACACATCTGTGAAATAGGCCCTATTATCATCTTCATTGTAACTGAGAGAAATTGCAACTTGCCCTGAGTCACATGAGTGACCCTTTGAAGCAAGATTTTAATTCAGGTCTTCCTGATACCAAGTCCAATGTTCTGTCTACTTTGTCATCTAGCAGGTCCTACTGAGCTGAGAAGAATTCATCTATGAGGTCACTTCAGGACCAGCTTAAGGAGGTTCTGGGATGCTCAACACCAGTGGTCTGACCACCAAGTGATGGCTTTATTTTTGGCTATGACAATGCACAGTGACTATACTAAGCCAGAGCTCTAAATCTTAGGCTCTGTCACTGGGGAAAATAAACATGTAGAAAATGAGTCTTTCAGAGCATCACAATGTCACAAAATCTCAGATGGAGAAGAGAGTTTAGTGACCATCTAGTGACATGCTAATTGTGCCTGAGCAGAAGACCCCACTACAGCATATTTGCTAAGTTGCCATCCAGCCATCACTTAAAACTTCTGGTGAAAAGTGAAATTTGCTACCTCTCAAGCAGAATTTCTTAACCTTGTTTATTTATATCCCAGAATTCTTCAGCAGTCAGTCAGTCTGATGAAACCTATGGACCTCTTCTCAGAATGAGATTTTTGAATTCATGAAATAAAATGCACAAAGTTACCAAGGAAGCCAATTATATTGAAATACAGTTTTTTTAAAAAGAGAATTTATAGACCCCAGGTTAAGAACCCCTACTCTAGAGGAAGCCAATTCCACTTTTGGACAGCTCTCATTGTTCAGAATTTCCCCCCTCACATCCAGTCTAAATTGGCCTCTTGGCAAGTTCCACTTTGCCATTAATAGTTGACAATGGTTTAGTTCCATTACCCTGCCAGAGAGATTTGCATCTCAATGGGGACCAAAGTCTTCGAAAATGAATAGACTCATAATGGTGGAATTTCAGCTATACTGACAGCTCTCAGGGAGATTGCTTTAGGCTGATGGCCCTCCTCACTGTCCCCAAAAATTTATCTTATGGGCAGTTGGTTACATTGCTGGCTTAAGGTCAAATAAATGTCTGCATATTTTTGAACAATTTTTCTCACTTTTGACTGGGCTAGCCCACCTATAGATCATAAATATAATGTACATAGGAATGAAGGATCATAGATTTGGATTGGGAAAGAACATTGTAGGATATCTAGTTCAAACATCTTGTTTGGTCCAAAGTCATACACACCCCACCCCATACATGTCCACACCCATACACACAAATATGCACATGTGTATACACACATAAATCTATATCTATTGCAACTCAAAGATAATGGATTTTCTTTTTTCACAAAGAAAAAAAATTAAAAAGGAAAAAAATACATCTTGAGTGTATAATGGAGAAAGGTGGGATGGATTAGAGTATAATCAGATAAATTTGGAATTGGTTAGGCCCAAGGGTTGTTGATGAATAGATTTTGGCTTATTTGGAAGGATAGGTCTTAGGAAAAAGGGATTTGTGATCTGTCCTTGGTCCTGTCCTGTTCAACATCTTACTTTCTGTCTTGGATGGAGGCATAGGTGATGTGTTATTATATTTGTAGAAAACCTAGAGCCTGGTTAATAGTTAATTAATAGGGGAAGCTAGATGGTGCAATGGAAAGGGCACCAGCCCTGAAGTTAGGGGGACCTGAGTTCAAATCTGTCCTCAGACACTCAATACTTCCTAGCTGTGTGACCCGAGACTGATCACTTAATTCCAATTGCTTCAGCAAAAAACAAACAAGCAAACAAAAATGTTAATTAATAGTTAATGTACTAGATGAAAAATTGGAATTGAAAATATATCAACAGGCTAGAAAATTGGGATGAACTGAAGAAAATGAAACTTCATAGAATTTCATATTTGGAAAGGAACTCAAAGACCATCCACTCCATTTTTTTCCTGAGTAGAGCTCCCCCTATAATTTTAGGGGTAATGGATTGTGGCAGAAAGAATGCTGTTTTGGAATCCAAGGAACTGGTTTCAAATATTGTTTGAGACACCAAGACCCAGAGGAATTGCTTATGCAGGTAGTAAGCACCAATGTTATGCAGATTATGAGCAAAAATTGTTATGCGAGTTATGAGCACCAATGGTTATGCAGGTTATGAGCACCAATGATTATGGAGATTATGAGCTCCAGAGATAGGATTTGAGCCTGCATTCTGTAAGTTCAGAGCCCAGATATTTCTGCTGTACCATATTGCCTCATTGTCAATGGTAAGGAGTTGAATAACCGCTTACGGTCAGTCATCATCCTGGCCAAGCAGGAGTAGAGAGTATAGATCTTGTATTCAGCCTATATGCCAGGTGGACATTGTCTTCCAGTGCTTAGAATCCTTGACTTTGGTAGGCATCTATGCTGGTCAAAGCATATCTACATCTATCACTTCATCTGATCCTTATGAAGAATCAGAGGCAGGAGTAATTATTCCCATTTGACAGATGAGTAAAACCAAGGTTCATAGAGGAATATGATTTGCCTCAAGTCATAAAGCTTGTCAATAGTCACTGATCTGCTCCATAAGCATATTCCACAAGCATATAAATTCATGGATAATATATGGAATTGTAACAAACACTGAATCCAGGCATATGTGGGAAATATGAATTGATGATGTCTAAGTTTCTATGAGTATTTTTTTTTTCTGTATTTGTTAAGGATAAGTGAGTGACTCATTATCTCAGAAGCATAGCATAGGTTAGCATGGCCTCAAGCCAAAGTCAAGCTTATAGATATGATTCATGCGTGACCTTTCAAAGCCCATGGTTTTAACTACAAAATGAACCAATACTGGGTTTTTGTCTAACTAAAACCCTATGCCTGAAATATACTCCCTCTTTACCTCCATCTCTTGGAATCCTGAGTATACCACTGAAGGTTCATCTCAGATACAATTTCCTAAACAAGGCTTTTTCTAATTTTCTGCATTGTTAGTACATCTGTTCCAACTTTATTTAATTATTTTATTTGTTGAACATTTGACAGGACTTTTAATGTACACAGTGATTGCCATACTCATATTTTATCTTTATAATTACTTACATACATATTTTTTGTCTTCCCCACTCCATTGGATTGGAAAATTCTTGAAGATAAGATTATTCTTTGCATATCGAGGTCTCACATAGTGATCTCCCCAAGTATTACTTAGTAAACATTTGATGAATTTACTTGAATTGAATATCAAATATTATAAGAAAGTAGATCTTCAAAAATTTCCCATGTTTAAAATGGGAAAAGCTCTGCACAAATATTTCTTGAATCACAAAAGTATAAAGGTAAACATTTTTTAATCAGAAGTAGTCATCAGTTCTAGCAAAAATGGACTCACATGAAAGCTGGATTATGGTTTTCTTTTTTAAAAATATTACTTTATTGTTTCTAATTACATGGAAAAATAATTTTCAATATTTCCTTTAATATGATTTTGAGTTCCATATTTTTTCTCTCCCTTTCTCCTCTCCTTTCCCTTCTCCAAGATGGTAAGCAATCTGATATAGGTTATACATGCACAATCATAGTAAACATATTAAACATAGTCATGTGACAGAAGAATGAGAATAAAAGGTGAAAATTATGAAAAAGAAAAAAAAAACCCAAAATGAAAATCTAGTGCTTTGATCTGTATTCAGATACCATAGTTCTTTCTTTGGATATGGATAGCATTTTCCATCATGAGTCCCTTGGAATTGTCTTCGACCACTAGATTGCTGAGTAGAGCCAAGTCTATCAAAGTTGATCATTGCACAGGGTTACTGTTACTGTGTACAATGTTTTCCTGTTTTTGCTCATTTTACTTTGTATCAGTTTGTAAAAGTCTTTCCAATTCCCCCCCCCCCGATATCTTCCTGCTTATCATTTCTTAAAGAATTATAGTACATTTACATACTCCAACTTGTTCAGCCATTCCCCAGTTGATGGGCATCCCCTCAGTTTCCAATTCTTTGCCATACTAATAAGAGCTACTATAAATATTTTTGCACATGTATGTCCTTTTCCCTTTTTTATGATCTCTTTGGGATACAAACTTAGGAGTGGTATTGGTGTATTGAAGAGTATGCAGTGTTTAATTACCCTTTATTGCCCCAAATTTCTTTGTATTTTCCTTTAATATATTTCATTCTTCCATTTGTTCTGTATTTATCCTGTATATGTCAACTTAATTATATATATATACATATATATATATATATATTTCCTTCTAGAATATAAGACTTTTGAGTGTAGAGGCTTAATTTTGCTTTCCCCTTATATATTTTGGTGTATCAGAATACCTAGCCCATAGTAAATCCTAGGGAAGTTAAACACTTTCCTCATCAGGAAAATGGGAAGGATAATAGGACCTACCTCACAAGTTTGTTATTAGGATCAAATGAGATAATTCACAAAAAGTGCTTTTCAAACTTTAAACTGCTTTATAAATGTTGTTAGCTATCAGGTTTTTGTTATTATAATTATTATGCATCATTGCCATAACCTTTGAAAGAATGCAGGTTCATCACATCTTGATGAAGTATCGGATGTAGACATGATTAGAAGTCATCTGTGATGACTTGTTTTGGTCTTTTTTTTGACAATGGGAGTTGTGACTTACTTGTTCAGAGTCACACAGGTGGTAAATTTTAAGTGTCTGAGGCTGCATTTAAATTCAGGTCCTCCTGAGTTAAGAACCAGAGCTCTATCTAGTGCACCATCTAGCTATCCCATGAGCTGATCCTGATTTAACTTATCTGAGAAGGAGCAGTATAGGAATAGTAATAATAATATGATCATATATTAATAATATGTGATATTACTAATGCAATTAATAATATATTGATATTATTAATATAATTAATCATACTATAATAGTAATAATAATAACAAAGGAAGAAAAAGCATCCATTGCAAATTTTATAGTAAATATTTGTACATTAATTGATATTTAGACTTTTCTTATTTGTGCATATGCTGGTACATCCTCCACCTTCCTCCCCCTCCCCCTGGAAAATGGGCTGTTGTTTAAATCATTTTATCCAGAGCCTAGTATAGTGCTTTGCACATAGTAGGTGCTGAATAAATACTTCTCAACCAGGAAACATTTATTAAGCATCTACTATATGGCAAGAACTGTGCTAAGTACCGGGCATAAAAAAGGAAGCAAAAGATAATCCCTCTTCTCAAGGAACTCATATATCATGTGGCTGGTCATAGAAATTACCAAAAAGTAGGAATTTGGATGTTTACCTTGTGGCCAACACAACACAACTTGCCTGTTGTGTTAGGAGACAGAAAAAAGCATGGGGAAGGTGGATGAGGTTATAAGAAGATATGAGGGTAGCAATGATGAGAGACATCATGGTGCCATGGAAGCTGAATTTGGATTCAGGAACTCCTAGGTATAAGGAGTTTATAAGATTTAGAGCTGAAGGTGACCTGAGAAATAATCTACACAAAGATCCCATTTTATATACATAAGCAGATCTTGAAGGAAGAATGACTTGCTTAAGGTCACACCAATAATAGTAATTCACATTCAAATAACATTTAATAATTAAATAACAATTTTAGGTTCATAAAGGTCCTAATAACCTGGTTAGGTAGGGAGTAACAGAGTGAAAATATGAACTCAGATCCTTTGCCTGTAAAACTAATAATACTTTTTTTAAACTACACTAAACTGCCTGATTTATGAACTACAGAGAAAGTTACTTCACTTTCTCAAGTCTCAGTTTTCTCATCTATAAAATGGAATAGCAATGTTAACCAGTTCACTGAGTTGCTCTTCTGTTTTTTAAAGGGTAAATGACAGTGGCTAAATCAGAACTATAACTCAGGATTCCTCACTGTCAGGATGCCCTATGAAAAGATTTTTGAACTCTTAGACAGCAGGGATACTGTCTCACTTATCTTTATATTTCCCTTAAGTGCACACTGCAGAGTTGTGTTTATTGTGGTTAAGTGTATATATATATATATATATGTATATATATATATATATACATATATATATGTACATACATATATATATATAGTATATATATTTTTATAAACATTGGCTGAATGAATAAGAAATATTTTTTTCAGTCTAAAAAAAAATTCAAGGAAGGTTTTTCTAGAACCAAAGCAAGGCTGGAACTACTTTCTGTCAGCAAGGTTTGGTACTATTTGGAATAAAAGAATAGAGAGCTAGAAGGAACTTTAGAAGCCATCCACTTCAAACCCTTTATTATAGAAATGATGAAACTGACACAAAGTTAATGATTTGCCCAATGTAATGTGGGAAGTAAGTAGCAGAAGTAGGATTTGTTTGCTTGGTTGTTGTCCTTCATGCTTGAAGAGGACCAAAATGATATCATTATGTTAGATTTGAGTTACAGTATGTCTGACTGTGGCTGATCAGATCAATATGAATTTGAAATGCTCTGCCACAGATCGGACACAAATAGTTCCTAAACCATATGTTTCTCACTCTAAAAAGTCTGTTATAATTATTTTGTATGGGTATATAAAATATAAAATATTAAAAAAATGGAATGGAATTTGTGAATTTAAATTGGGTGGTATCATGTCACTGTAGCTCAGCCATGAACAATGAAATGTCTCCAATTATTTGTTTTCCTTTATTTTTGTAAAGAATGTTTTCCAGATAAATTCTCATCCTCAGTATATCATGATAACTTGACTATCATTTGTTTTGTGCATTTTGTAGTTATTTTGAATGGGATTTCCTTTTTCATGGTCTACTGAATTTGTTAGGAATAGATAGAAAAGTTGATATTCTTTATGTATTTATCTTGTCTTATTATTTTCCTGAAATCACTTTTTAAATTGTTTTTTAATTTATTCTCTAAGTAAAATGTTATCTGCAAGAGGATTATTTTTTGTCTTTTCTTGCCTATATTTATTCTTTCAATTTCTTGTTCTTGACTTGCAATTATAACTAGAATTTCTAGAGCCGTATCAAATAATGGCCATCATAATGGACTTCTTGCTTCACTTTTGATATTATTGGAAAAGTTTCTAGTGTTTTTCTACTAAAAGTAATGTTGATTCTCAGTTTTACTTATACACTAACTCTGAGATTCTGAGTTATTTCTAAAGTCTCCCCCCATTCTGGCGTTCTGTATTTTAAAGTAACTCTCAATATTGATATTGTGCCAAAAAAGTCCTTCCCAGTGCTGTCATGTTCAAAGGTTCTTCTCCTCCCTGACCTTGTGTTCCATGTCTTTCCCAATCTATAATTCTATGTTCTAAGGTCTCTTCCAGCCCTGACATTTTTTTCCATGCCTTTCCCAACTCTAACATTCTATGTTCTAAGGCTTCTCCCAGCTGTGATATTCTGTGATCCTGTATTTCAGTGTAGGGATTCTTGGTCCTTGACTTCAGTTTCCTTGATCAATTATATATATATATATATATATATATATATATATATATATATATATATATATACACATGTATATATATATATATATGCCATTCATCCAGATCTGACACCCATCCTCTTTCAGTATGGTGGGATTTAATGGAATTGTATGCATTTTTTTCTTTTTTTTGAATCTGGTGCCATGAGCTGGAACTTTCAGACTAAGATAGGTGGGTACTGGGGCAGCTAGATAGCTCAGTGGCTAGAGTACCAGCCTTGAAGTTAGGAAGTCTTGAGTTCAAATTTGACCTCAGGCGCTTAACCCTTCCTAACTGTGTGACCCTGGGCAAGTCACTTAACTCCAATTGCCTCAGCAGAAAAAGCAAAAAAAAAAAAAAAAAAAAAAGATAGGTGGGTATTCCTAGATACCCTAAGGTGTTCAGATGTGTGAAAATCATAAAGAGAAGTAAATTTCCAACTTTAGAATGTAAACAAAAGAGTGTATCCTAATAGTTCCATCTCCATGTAAAGGGCAAGACTGTATATACAGCAGGAGCTTTCAGAATAACCTACAGAGCCTCTCTTCACATCTACCATCAGTCATCAGCCATTCCCTCCTTGGTCCCCTGAATGCAGATACTGTCAGAATCCAATACTGAGTGTACTCTCTGACAGGCTGTAATTACAAACCAGCAGGTCTGCCTGCCTCAACTCAGTGTGCTAGAGTCTTGGGAGACAGATTTATGCTGCATGGTCTCTGCTCTCCATCAGCCCTGCAGGTGTGTGGCAGTCACCAGTGATATGATGTCAGCAGGGAGCCAGCTTTTCCAGGTACAGTGAAGTGGTTAACAGAAACACTAGGGGCTTTGGGGTGCCAGTAGAGCATCAGATTTAGCAAGGCAAGATAGTAGCAGAAATTCCCATTGTCAAAATGGTATAATAAATTGAATGCTGGATTGGAACAGGAAATGGACATTTATTAAGCACCTACTATGTGTCAAGCACTATGCTAAGCTAAAAATTGTTTTGTATGATTCTTAGGATTGGAACTCACATCAAAAAGATATGTGGTCATGTCTTCCTTCTGTTATTTCCTAGCTTTGTGGCCGTGGGGAAATTAATTCATCTTTTAAATGGTGATAATGATAATACCAACCTATAGAGTTGACCTATTATGGCGGCAGCCCCTTATTGCTCCTGTCCCCTTTCTCCCCAATAAACCTCTTGGTAACTTGGCTACATAACTTTGTTGCCTAATAGGAAGATCTTGCAAGATAGAGATCAAAGATTCATCTGGCTATAAGAGAACATCTTCCTCACCCAACTCCCTAGAAGCCACTTTTGTTCCAAAATGTTTCTCTCTTCCACCTAAATAGAAGCAGGCATTTTAGCTGGATAATCTTTCTTTTTTCTTCAATTCAACAAGAATTCCTCTTGAGTAAAACTTTTCCAATATAATCTTCTGGCCCTTTTTAGAGCTCAAATATTTAAATGCCCCTAGCCCCAAAGAATACCTAGGGAGATGGTGGAAAGGGAATCATAGAGTTAATAGGGTAGGACTGGAGAAAAAATAACTTTTTCTTTTTTTTGCCAAAAGTCTTATTCATCCCTTGGCCTAGCCTTGACTCCCTGTGTCTCAGCCTTTAATAGGGCTGTCCCTTCTAGCAATGAAATCTTAGTCTAGGCCCATCCTGGGCCTAAGTATAAATGTGCCAATTGGGAAGAAGGAAAACGGCTGGCTGGACCTCCATCCTGGCCACTTGCCCAATTGGGATTGAACTGGGGCCACTAAAGGCATTTCAATTAGAAAATCTGGTTTCTTCTTCCTGTTTCCTGCACAAACACCAGCCACCTCCTTGGTTCGTTAGCCAGCCAAGTCTTCCAGGTAAAGCCATTTAGGTTTGGCTATGACTCCTGGCTTGCTTTGCCTTCTTTCTCCCTCACTTCTCAGATGTGGCTCACTTTCCACCATTTGGAGTTGGTTCAGCGGAGAAGGGGACAACAGCTGAGTGGCTTTGGAGCTAATGCTTACTTTTTAAAGAGAGGAAAGGGAAAAAACAAAGATCCTTGCCTAATCTGTACTCCACATTTTTTTTTTGTTAAAGCTTTTTATTTGTATAACATATGTATGGGTAGTTCCCCAACATTGATCTTTACAAAGCTTTCCATTACAAATTTTACCCCCAGTCCCCTCCCCTCCCCTAGATGGCAGGAAGTCCACTACATGCTAATAATGTTGAAATGCTTGAGAAGTTATGCAAGAAAAATCCTATCTACAAGAAAAAAAAAAGAATCAGAGAAAGGCAACACAATGCAAACAAATGTCAGTAGAGATCATGAAAATGTTATGTTGTAGTCCATATTTCATTTCCCTCTCTCTGGGTGTATATGGTTTTCTTCAGTGAACAACTGGAACTGGTTTGAGACAATTCTTCGTTGCAGAGAGCCATGTCCATCAGAATTGATCATCATGTAATACTGTTGTTGCTGTGTATGATGATCTCCTGGTTCTGCTCGTTTCACTCAGCATCAGTTCATGCAAGTCTCTCCAGGCCTCTCTGAAATCGTCCTGCTGGTCATTTCTTACAGAGCAATAATATTCCATAACATTCATATACCATAATTTATTCAGCCACTCTCCAATTGATGGGCATCCCTTCAGTTTCCAGTTTCTAGCCACCACAAAAAGGGCCGCCACAAACATTCTTGCACATGTGGGTCCCTTTCCCTCCTCTAAGATCTCTTTGGGATATAGGCCCAGTAGAAACACTGCTGGGTCAAAGGGTATGCACAGTTTGACAACTTTTTGGGCATAGTTCCAAGTTGCTCTCCAGAATGGTTGGATCCGTTCACAGTTCCACCAACAATGTATCAGTGTCCCAGTTTTCCCACAACCCCTCCAACATTCACCGTTATCTTTTCCTGTCATTTTAGCCAATCTGACAGGTGTGTAGTGGTATCTCAGAGTTGTCTTAATTTGCATTTCTCTGATCAATAGTGATTTGGAGCAACTTTTCATATGACTAGAGATGGTTTTAATTTCATCATCTGAAAATTGTCTGTTCATATCCCTTGACCACTTATCTATTGAAGAGTGGCTTGAATTC
>JAJPUD010002889.1:3200-22107 GCA_023553655.1 Myrmecobius fasciatus
GATGGAACCATATTGATTAGTGATGGAGCCATATTGATTAGTGATGGAACCATATTGATTAGTGATGCAGCCATATTGATTAGTGATGGAACCATATTGATTAGTGATATGAACATGACCCTAGAGAGATGGGTTGGACTCTTCCAAAGCATTCTCAACAAACTGTTGTCGATCAACAGGCTATTTACTTCAATCCCTTCCTAGGTAAACTTCTAGCTAAAAAAAGAGGTTTCGAATCAGGCTCCTCTCATATGGCAGAGCACCTGGTGCTGATCCTATTCCAGCTGAGATGTACAAGGCAGGGAGTCCATCGCTCATACAAAAGCTGACCGAAATCTTCTGGGTTATATGGCAAGAGGAGGGCGTCCCTCAGAAGTTCAAGGATACCTCCATTGTCCGTCTCTATAAAGGCTGTGAATTATATCATCTGCTCAAAAGCACAGATCATGAGCCCCCACTGGTGTGATTCTTTTACCTAGCCAACCATATGAGATGTATTACTTGAAAGGAAAATGAATGAGGGATATACTTTTCCATAGGTTACCACAGCATCAATGGAGTGGATACATTTGGTATATTATTAGGGCAGTACCTTAAACCTAACTCTTCTCCCTCCCATGATAGTAAAATTATGGTATTATTTTGTTTTGTGAAAATGTGTAACTCTCCTTGAGGTTCATTTGGCTCAGGGGATAAAGCTTCAGGCTCTTGATTTAGTTTCCAAGTTGCCTAGATACAATGGAGTACGAAGCAGCTGTTCCGAAAAGAGCACCCCAAAATTCCCCCCAGTTTTTGACCACAGACCAGGAGCTCCATCCTCAAATTCCCAGCCCTATTCTGAATGTCTGTTCTTTGCCATGGTCCCAGAAGCACCTTCGGACCTGGAACCCCGAGGCTTGCTCTGGGAAGATTATCATCGTGCCCAGGCTAATTGAGGTGCCAGCAGAGATTCTGGGATCAGAGGGTCATTGATTGAGAGCTGGAAAATTAGTCCCTTGAAGTCATTTAATCCAATTCTTTCATTTTTTCCAGATGGGGAAATTGAGACTCTCGCAAAGTGAGTGACTTTTTTTTTAATTTTAAAAAAAAAATTTTTTTTGCTTTTTTTGCTGAGGCAATTGGGGTTAAGTGACTTGCCCAGGGTCACACAGCCAGGAAGTGTTAAGTATCTGAGGCCGCATTTGAACTCAGGTCCTCCTGACTTCAGGGCTGGTGCTCTATCCACTGCGCCCCCTAGCTGCCCCCTTTTTTTCCCCTGAGGCAATTGGGGTTAAGTGACTTGCCCAGGGTCACACAGCTAGGGAATGTTAAGTGTCTGAGATCAGATTTGAGCTCAGGTCTTGCTGGCTACAGGGCTGGTGCTCTATCCACTGCACCTCCTAGCTGCCCAGTGAATGACTTATTTAAGGTCACACAGACAGGAAATATCATTTAGAGTTGGAAAGGTCCTTTGAGGTCATTTAGTCCAATTCTTTCATTTTTTTTTCCAGATGGGGAAATTGAGAGCCTCACAAAATAAGTGACTTATTTAGGGTCACACAGACAAGAAATAGCATTTAGAGGTGGAAAGGTCCCTTAGAGTCATTAAGTCCAATTCTTTCATTTTTTCCAGATTGGGAAATTGAAATCCTCATAAAGTAAGTGACTTATTTAGGGTCACACAAACAGGAAATACAGAGCTGGGAAGCTGTTTTGGAGTAAGGGAGGGAGACTAGCTTGAGAGACAATGTAACATAGAAACTGTCCTCAGAGCTGGGGAGACCTGAGTTCAAATTCTGACTGGGATGAATTCTAGACTTTGGACTAATGGATAGAAAGGAATATTTAGTGGGGACTCAGGGAATCATAGATGTAGAGCTGGGAGGAGCAGAGAGGGAAACTGAGGCTGAGGGAGGAGAAGGACGGAGCTCTCAGTCCTCCAGAGCCCCTCACTCCTTCCCTCTCTGGCTCTGTGACCCCCAATCTTTTTTCCTGTTTCTCATTCTGTCTCCCACAGAGGCTGACGCCCAGCCTTCTCCCAGCCCTGCCTGGGCCTGCAGGGATGTCTCCTTAGTGACCACATCTCCCCCTGGGAAATGCCACAGCTGACTGGATCTGTCATTTGGGGGGGCTGGGCTTCTGGCCCCTCCCCAGCCCTGGAGTTGTCACCAGGAAGAGATCTTTATCTCTGGAAAGGAAATCTCCCAGCAGAGGCAACCCCTCCAGATAGCTTGTCAATCCCAAGCCATCCCCGGGGGACAGTCCCGGATCTGTGACAGGTGTGGGCACGTCACAGGACAGAGGTGCTGCCCTTTGTACACAGAGACCCTGCCATCCCTGGGTCCAGCCTCGTCAGCTCCTCACCAGCCCCTGCTACAGCGAGTGCTCCTCCCCTGCTCTGTGCCTCGGTGGTCACAGAGAGTGGGTTCCAAAGTGGGCAGCCTTCCCTCCTAATTGGGGACATTCAGTCCCTCTCCTCAGCTTCTTGGTCCGAGCTCAGTCAGGAGGCCAGGATCATTCCCGGGCATCTCTTTCCCTGGGGGTTTCACAGTTGATCTGAGTGGCAGACAACAGGCTGGCACCTGTCAGTCACTCCCATCCTCTTGTCCAGGATGGTCACAGAATCCCTGATTGTCAGAGCCCTCAAAGGCTGCCACGTGGCTCTGAAGAAGGGCACCTTGGACACCATCCCCCACAAGCCTGGAGCCAAGGAGAGCCCGGGGTCTCCTGAGGCAGCCCCTTCCCCTCTCTGGGATCAGTCTAATTGTGAGAAAGCCCTCTGGGGCCCTCCCACCACCACCATCCCTTCAGTTCTGCCCTCTGGGACCAAGCAGGCTGAGCTTGCTTCTTGGAGCTCCCTTCGATGCCTCAAGATGCTGGCCACAGTCTCTCAAAGTCTCCCAAACTTGCCCATTTCCTTCACCATGAGGGCTAGTCTCTAGGTCTCTCACCAAGGGTTATTTTCTACCTTTTCAACTGCATCTTCCAGAATTGGACATAATCTTTGCACTGCCGTGTGATGAGGGCAAAGGACAGTGAGATTGTCACCTCCTCACTCCGGGGCGCTAGCTCTCTCTTAATGTGGTCTCAGATTGAACTGGCTCTTTTTTGGCTGCCAGACATGCTATTGACCTCCATTAAGCCTGGGTCCACTAAAACACCCAGATTGTTTTCTGATGAAAAAAAAAAAAATCTAATCCGGGAATGCTTTACCTCTTTGTGTGAGTTGTGAACGTACCTTTAACAGCCCGGAAGAGCCACCAATAAATAAATAAATAAATAAATAAATAAATGAATGAATAAATAAATGAATAAATAAATGAATAAATAAATGAATAAATAAATGAATAAATAAATGAATGAATAAATAAATAAATAAATGAATGAATGAATGAATGAATGAATGAATAAATGAATAAATAAATAAATAAATAAATGGATGAATGAATGAATAAACAAACAAACAAACAAACAAACAAATAAATAAATAAATAAATAAATAAATAAATAAGTAAATAAATAAATAATAACAGAGAATGGGGGGCAGCTAGGGAGTGCAGTGGATAGAGCATCAGCCCTGAAGTAAGCAAGACCTGAGTTCAAATCTGACCTCAGACACTTAACACTTCCTAGCTGTATGACCCTGGGCAAGTCATTTAACCCCAATTGTCTCAGCCAATAATAATAATAATAACAGAGAATTATAAAGGAAATTGATTAGATTAAAATAATTATTAAACATATGTATTTTACATGTATATATCTATATACACATGTTCATGGGTGTGTATATAGGGTAGCTAGATGGTTCAGTGGATACAAAGCTGGGACTGGAGTCTGGAGGACAGGAGTTCAAATATGACCTTAGGCACTTACTAGTTATGTGACCCAAGTCACTTAACCTTGGTTTACCTTAACCCACTGGAGAGGGAAATGGCAAAACTGCTCCAGGATCTTTGCCAAGAAAATCCCACTGACAACAGGGAGTCATGAGGAGTGGGACATGACTAAACAATACATCTTTTTTAGGAGTTCCAAGCTCCTAGGATAACATCACCATTCCCATTCCTAGAATGACCTCAGCTCAAATCCCTGAGGGAGAAACTGAGTCCCAGACACAAAGGGCTCCTCCAATGTCAGACAAAGAGTCACCATTGGGGCAAGGCTCAAAACTTGCCTTTGAATGCAGTCCGGGTGGGTCAGGGAAGGGGAAGAGCTGATCCAGAGTCACAGAGTGAGGCCGAGGCAGCCCAGAGCCTCCATATCCCCAGCCTGGGCCTCCCCATCCCCACTTTAGCCCTGGGTCTCCACTTGAGATTGGATCTGTTTACACAGCCAAGCATTTGGGTTTTTTTAACATTATTCTTCTTTCTGCTGTTGACTCATATACTTGTTTTTCTCACGTTTCAGTGTTTACTTTCAGACAATTAGAGCAGGAGGATGGGTTACTCACCCGGCCCCCAGGAGTTCAGGGCGTCTCTAGACCAGCCGGCAGTGAGAACCCGGATTTCCTTAAGGAGTCTCTTGTTCCCTAATTGGGGGGTGGGCAGATTAGGGTGAGCCCAGCAAAATTGGAAATGAGGCAGGGGGCTGCATTGGTTCTTGGAATTAGGCCCTGGTTCCTACCCACCCCATGGGACCATCATCCCCCCCAGGATACCAGATCTGAAGCTCCAAGGGCCTTAGAGGATACCGAGTCTGGACAGCTGGTTTGCCTGGGCTTGGGAAAGGTAGGTCACTTCCCCAGACCCCTCAAAGAGCTTCCATGAGCTCTGGAGCTTGATCAATGGCCTCTTGGCCACCCCAGCCTCATGAGGAGGACCTCCTTCTCCTCCTCCTCCTCCCCCTCCTTCTCCTCCCCCATGGGGGTCATCATTCTCACCCCAGTCTCACACCCTCATCCTGCAGTCTCCAGGAGATGCTGAGACCCTTGGGCCCAGCCTCCATCCCCCCCATACCCTTCGAGGTCTCCCTGGGCTCCGAGCCCCCATGCCCTCCCTCTGGATGCCCCCTCTCATTCTGTCTCTCTAAGGCTCCCGGCTTTCTCCTCTCCTTGCCCCCAAAGCCTGAGCTCACCCCTCGGATTTGAGGAGAACCCCTTCTTTTAGGAGGAGTCTCTAGAGAACTGGTTAGTTCTGAGATCTTCCCAATGGGGAGGGGGCTCTCTCAGACGGTGCAGATCAAAGCCCATGCGGACCTTGCAATCAGAGACGCTTTTGTCTGAGTCTCCCCTCCCCCAACTAGGAGGCTTTGCTGTGACTGCCGCCATTTTGTGAGGACCCATGGAGCCCAAGGGCCTGGGACACTTCTGTCTCCTGCAGGCGACATTAAATTTCCCATGTCCTTCGGGACACTTCCCCGGGCAGTTCTTATGGTCAGCTGATGATGCCTGCTTATTCACGCCCGCCACCTGTCAGTTCTCCAATGGCCTTTGGGTGGCCCCCAGCTCGCACTGCCCAGAGATGATGGCATTCCTCCTTTGTGTCTTTGCCCACTCGGCAACTAGCATGATCTCCTGCACACAGAAGGTGCCTAATAAATGCTTGTTGGATTTTGTTACATGGCAAAGCAGAGAGATAGACTTGGAGTCAGGAAGCCCTGGATTTAAATCCTGCCTCAGACACTTACTAGCCCTGTCATCCTTCACAAGCCACATGCCCTCTCTGGATTTCTTCATATGAAATGAGGGGGGTCGACTCTGCTCTAATGGTGGGCATTTCAAACAGTAGGCAGGTCCGAGGGGGAGGTCTTAGAAAGAAAGCCCCTGCGCTGAGGGAAGCCATGGAAAACCAAAAGATTTCTTTGTAGCCTCCTCCAGAATGGGCTCTTTTGATTCCCAGGGGAGGCCTGGTATACAGTAGGAGCTTACTTACTAGGGGTCAAACCTTGGGTGATACGCCCTGGGTGACTCGGTGGTCAGGTCGAGACCAGGCTCCTGGTGCCCTCTCTGCTCTGACACCCTGAGAAATGGGGACCCCACTCCCCCCTTCCATTCCCTGGGTCCAGAGCTCTCTGTTCCCTGGCTCCCCAGCCCACAAGCTCTCCTTTCCCAGAGCCAGAGGGGCTGGGCCACGGCTGCCACTTTGGGCATTTCAATGGATGTGGGGGCCTGGGGGCAGGGTCGGGGATCCCCTCCACCTGTTATGATGGTTATTATCAATAATATTATCCATCCAAAATATTATCAATAATTCCAGGCCCCACAAAGTCCTTTCACAGGCCCTTTCTAAGTCTCTCCCTAACAAGTTGGTAAAAGTGGCAGGGGCGGCTCCGGGGTGGGGCTGGGCCGGCCCACACTGGACACGCTCCTCTTCTCGGCCCCTTCTTCCTCTTCCCGGCCCCTTTTTCCTCTTCCCGGAGCTGTCAGGAGGAGCTCAGAAAGCCATAGAAACATCAGCTATCATTAAATCTGGCTATTCGACTTTGACATAGCACATTAAGGAAACTGAGGCTGCCAGAGGATGAATTCGATTGCCCAGTCACAGATCTAGGGAGCATCAAAGGTGCCATGGGAACACCCAAAGACAGAGCCCCTTCTACCCCCTCAGCCTCCTCAGAAGGGAAAGTTCCCCCCTAGATGCACTGGAGGGTGGCCGGTACTTGCTGGGTGGCCCCGGTGGCCTAGGAAGCAAGGACATTGATGAGGTGGGGGTGGGGGCAGCCTAGGATCTCAGCCGATGGCTTCTGGGCTGAGACCTGAGAAAGAGGCCTTCCAGCATGGGGAAGGTCCTTGGGGTCCCACCGTAAGGGGATTACATGTATCCTCATCATTAAAACGGGAATACAACAGCACCCACTTCCCAGGGCTTTTGTGAGGATCCAACAAGGTAACGAGGCGCTTTGCAACATGGAAGGCGCTCTCGGATGCGTTCTATTATTTGAATTCTCCATATTAGTCTAATTATGCTAACTTACAGAAGCGGGAGGCTAGGGGACGTTGAGAGGCAGCTCAGGGGCATCCCCCAGTCCCCAAAACCTCAGTTACACGACGATTTTATATTTGCATGAAGTTTTCTCTCTTTACCCCCATGAGGTCAGTGCTATAGTTACATTTTACAGATGAGGAGACTGAGACCGCAAAAGGTGACCTGCTTGCATGAGGTCACCCAGCTGGGACACGCGGCAGGAGGGGCTTCTTGTCCCCAGATCCAGTAGCAATCCAGAGCTCCCGAGTTTTAAGGGCTCGGGGGCTTCTAAGAGATAGAAGTCCAGCTCTGGGAGACAGGGCAAGGTCTGGAGAGGAGGGATCATGGTATATGAGGCGGGTTTTTCTATATAGTTCTAGGTTTATGGTACGTAAGGTAGTTTGGTGGGATGATAGCACATGATAGATGGGCTTGGCACAGTGACTGGCACACAGTAGGCACTTAATAAATGTTGATTAATTGATCGAAGCAGAATGAAGCTTCAGATGACTGAAAAGAGGAATTATCAGAAAATGCCAAGAAATTCTACTTGTTCCTGTGGGAGAGAAGCAGCAGAGCTTCCCAGGCAGAGGGCGACCTGATTGGATGGATCATTGACGGCTGAATGGAGGATAGACTTGGGGGTGGGGGAGCTATTGCCATAATCTGGGTGGGAAATGATAAAAATGGTGGTCATATGAGAGGAGAGAAAGGAGGAGATGTGGAGGTCAAAATCATCAACTAATTGGATGTTGGGGAGTCATGAGAGTGAGTCACTCAAGAATGACCTCAAGGGCATGAATCTGGGCAGCTGGAAGGATGCTGGCCCCCAGCTATTAAAGTAGGAAAGTTTGGAAGATGTGGAGGATAGACTTGGGGGGGGAGCTATTGCCATAATCTGGGTGGGAAATGATAAAAATGGTGGTCATGTCAGGAGAGAAAGGAGTTGTGGAGGTCAAAAATCAGCAATCAATTGGATGTTGGGGAGCCATGAGGGTGAGTCACTCAAGGATGACCTCGAGGGTGTGAATCTGGCTGGCTGGAAGGATGCTGGCCCCCAGCCATAAAAGTTTGGAAGATGTGCGAGTGAGAGAGGGGATGGGCTCTCTCTTTGGAATGGCTTCCCCTCTTGGCCAACGCAAGACACCAAAACTGCTTGAAGTTCACCAAGACCTTTCTCCATCACCTGCTATGTCCCACGCCTTATTCTGCATCATTGATTTCTTGAACCCCAGAACAAAACTTTTCATTTAGCCCAATTAAATTTCATCTTATTAAAATCAGCCCAATACTTTCAACCATCAAGACCTTTATTAACCAGTGCCTCCCAGCTTCTGGACATCTGCTCATCTGGTAGGTTTACCATCTATGCCTTGACCCCAGTCCCTTGTAAAAATGGTAAAGAGTACAGTGTCAGACTGGATTGATCCCTGGGGCACTCCACTGGAGACCCTTTTCTGTCTTGACGTGCAACTCTTAATGGCTTGTTTGTTCTCCTGTGTCTGATTCAGCAGTTCACTTTTATATATTCCTAGTCTTTGCCTTGTAGGTTGGGAGCCTGGGATCCTGCATTTCAGCTGGTGGGGTCCTGAGCCTTTGGCAGCAACAATTACCAGCCTAGACCATAGTGGCTCAATCATGTCTAGTTGCGGGGTTCTGCAGGAAGAGGGTAGATAAGTCTTGCTCTGTTATAAAAAAAAAATGAAAAAGAAAAAGGAAGTTCCAAGCTTATGCTTTCTCAGGGCACAGAAATTGGGTGAGGATCCTCTTGACTTGTGTTATAATGTGGGAGCCATGAGCTCATCCCTTCTCAGAATAATAATCATAATGATGACAAAAGCCACGGCAAGGCCTTGTGTCCAAATTGCACTTTCTACTTGCTCCAGGGCTTTCTCCCCTAACCCTGGTGGTCTGTTTATGGGTATGTTGCCTCGGAAACAGAGGAAAACAGTGGAGATGAAGAATGACTCCCAGATGAGGGCCCAAAAGGGGAGTAATGGAGAACCAGCTGGAGCCATCCCCCAGCAGATGGGAATCCTTATTTTCTCCACATAAGAGACACAAGCAAACCATTTGGAGTTATTGAAGATCCCAACCACAAGTGGGATTTGTAAAAAAAAAAAAAAAAAAAAATCAGCACGTCCAACTTTTCCTTATTTCGGTTTCTCCTCCAGAAGTTGCTGGCGGTCAGTGAGTCAGCAGGAACGCTGGTTGGGTCCGAGATCGTAGGTGACGGGCGGCCAGCCGCAGCGGGAGCCGACGGCCCGCTCTCTGAGTGCCCTGCGTTGGAACGGCTCGCCGTGCTCTCTCCTCTCCTCGGAACCAACGTGTTGTTCCTTACACCGCAGACCAGACTCCTCGGCCACTAGGGAGACCACATCGAGAACCGGCTTTCAGGATGGCCTGTCCATGTTTGGGCCCAGGCTCTCCTCCGCAGCCCGAGTAGCCACAGTAGCATGAGGCGTCCCCCAATTTACAAGTTATTAGAAGCGGTCCAGGACCAGTCTCTGCTTGAGGAACTCCACAGGGAAGCCCGTCCCAGAGAGGTCCTTCCACGTGTGGGGAGCAATCAAATGTCTGATCCGAAACCGACATTTTCTCCCTGCCTCACAGATCTACCCTGTGGGGCCAAGCTGAATAAATTGAATCTCTCTTCCCCAGGACAATCCTTTAAAAACTTCCAGAGAGCCGTCATGTCCGAAAGGGATCCTAAGAACTTCCTAAGAACACATCCTAAGAACTTACCAGGCTTGGGAATTGGGCTGGATCTAGTAAGATCAAATTCAAAAGGAGTAAATGTAAAGTCTGACCCTTGGGTCCAAAAACTTAACCTTACAAGTACCATTTGGTTAGAGGGAAGTTTGTCTGAAGTGGCTTTGGGGGTCTTAGTAGATTTAGCTCAAGATGAATAAGCAATGAATGATACCTGGCCATCCAAACAATTAATGCAACTTTAATAATTGCAAACGTTTATTTACCGAGCACTTACCGTGTGCCCGGCACAGTGCTGAGCGCTTTATAATTATTTTATCTCCCCTGATCCTCACAGCAACCTTGAGAGATATGTTATTGTCATCCCCATTTTACAGATGAGACAACTGTGGCAAACAAGAGTTAAGTGACCTGCCCAGGGTGACCCGGCTAGGGCACATTTGAACACAGATCTTCCCGAGCTCAGTGCTCTATGGTGCCACCTAGCTGCAGTTTAAGGGATGAGTGCCCACCTTCCTCCTTTCAGTGGGGTGAAGGGAGACTACAGGGATGGAAACTGGCATTTAATATCACACTTTGTTCTGGAGTTAATCCATTTTGCCCAATAGGTGTTTTTTTTTCTTTTCCCCCTCTCCCTGAGTGGGGAAGGTGGAGCAATTTCTCAGCAAGTTTAGGTGACATAAAAGCAGGAGATAATAATAAAACCCAAATTTCAAGTGATTTTTTTTTTAAAAGAAAGGCATAAATCCCAGATCTTGTGAGAAGATAACCACTCTGCAGTCTGTCCAGGTCAGGGTGCATCTACAGTATTATAGAGATGAAATCTGAGATTTGCTATGGGCAAAGAAAGTTATCACAATGTGGGATGGCCTTCAAGGTGTCCTTTCTTTGGAGATCTTCCAGCAGAGAGCGGGCGGCCATTCGCTGAGAATGTCATAAGGGGTTTGGATCTAGATGGCCCCTGAGATATCTACTGACTGAGATTCTAGTGAAAGCCCGCTTCCCCTCTGCCCTCATCAGCTCCAAATTCACCCCAAATCCCTCTGCAGAGCCCTGTACACATATTGCCCTTCAGGTCTGTCAGGTCTGTGCCCTCCACCGAACCCTCCTACCTAAACAAAGCTCACTCTGAAAAATAGTCGTCGCTCATTAAATAATCTCTTTTGACATAAAGCAGGGAAAGGAAAAAGGGAAAGCTTTAAAAGTGAAGTTTAAGTTGGCACAAATCTGTGGCCGCTCTCTTGACATTTGTACATGTCAAAAGGCAAGAAACTGCTGTATTTCTTCCATCTGGGGATTCCTGCATTTTGTACCACAATTAGTTGTTAAACCACAAAGGGAGGCGCTTTTAGCATTTGTAAAAGATGTTTCATCCTAAATCATATCTAAGGCTAGAGAATTGCTCATCACAACTGGATTATCAGTAATAACCTACTTAAAATTTGTCATGACCTCAAATACATCAAAAAGTCCGTGATGGGACTGATCCACAGTTAATAGAAAAGGGAAGAAACACATGAAAATGTGGCTTCCTTCCCTCATCGTCGCGAACAATGAGATGCCTGCAGAAGCTTTGGGAATCATTCCAGGTTCTTAACCACTTCTCCAATGGACTCTAAGCTAGCGAGTCCTTGCTAAAACATGGATGGGACGCAAGGTTCCAGATGTGGTCTAGAAATCACTTTCTTCTCTGTCAAAGGGGGGCTAGCCTAGCTCTGTCTTCCTCCCAGGACTTTTGTGAAGATTCAGTGATGGGACATAAGGCAAATGGGCGGTATAAAGAACTGTACGTGGGAATGGCTGAATAAGCTGTGCTATCGGAAGATAATGGAATATTATTGTCCTATAAAAAATGATGAACAAGTTGATTTTAGAAAGGCCTGGAAAAATTTACCTAAACTGATGCTGAGCAGAACAAGCAGAACCAGGAATACATCGTACACGGTAACAGCAAGAATGGGCCATGATCAACCAACTAGGAAAGATTCGGTTCCTTTCGGCAGTTCATTGATCCAAGGCAATCCCAATAAACTTTGGACAGAAAATGCCATCTGCAGCCAGAAAAAGAACTAAGGAGACTGAGTGTAAATCAACACATGCTCTGTTCACTATGTCTCCCATGGTTTTTCCCTTTTGCTCTGATTTTTCTCTCCTAATATGATTCATAAAGCAATGTGTACTAAAATAAACAAATAAATTTTAAAAATTATACATGTATGAAGGGACTTTGGAAGGTCATTAGTTACCTGCTGATCAATGACATCTGCCCAAGAAATATCCCCAGAGAGCATTTCTTCTGTAAGCTGCACCTCTGGCAAGGGTGAAGGGGTATACCCTCCTGTCAAAGATACAGTTTAACATGTATTGGACTACCTGCCATCTAGGGGAGAGAGTGGAGAGGAGGGGAAAATTCGGACCAGAAGGCTTTGCAAGGGTAAATGTTGAAAAATTACCCATGCATATGTTTTGTAATTAAAAAGCTTTAATAAAAATATAATAATAATTTTAAGAGGGGGGGAGGCAGCTAGGTGGCGCAGTGGATAGAACATCAGCTCTGAAGTCAGAAGGACCTGAGTTCCTGGCTGTGTGACTCTGGGCAAGTCACTTAAGCCCAATTGCCTCCTCAAAAATAAAGTAAAATAAAATAGGTCACCTTAAAGGTGTCCCTCACTGCTCCTTACTTGAGCTGCCCTTGGAGAAGTTGCCCATCCTGCCTAGCCCTAGTTCCAGCTCTGCAGGTCTCTTTCTTTTCAGCCCAGGTACAGGGAAATCTCTCTATGAGGACAATGAACCGGACCAGAATTCTCAAGTTGGAAGTGTCCCACTAACACCTCCCCCTCCCCCACCCCGGAGCAGTGGGCATTGGGCTCAGACCCCCACCTCCCGAATCTCTGCCTTTCACCTCCCACAGCTTGGCTTCTGAGGGTTTGGTGTGAACCCCCCCCCGCCAGGCTGAAGCCGATGGGGGCCGCCCAGCGATGCCCTGTGCCCCGGCCTCCCTCCCTCCTCCCTGAGCCAGGGCAGCCGCGGGCGGGCAGGACATTCCACACGTGCCTCTCCTGCCCCATCGGCTGCAGCTCCCGCTCTGGCTGCCAGGCTACCTCCTCACACATGGAGAAATCACCACGTGTAAATTCACCAAACCACAAAACCACAGAGGCAGGGACCTAAAAACAGGTGGCCGCTGGGAAACAGAGGCATTGAAAGGTTAACTCAACATCTCACGGGTGAAAGAAGCCAAGGGGGAGAGGCAGAGGAGGGAGGGGGAGAGGGAGGGGGGCCTTGGCTCAGCCGAGGCTCACTGGGCTTTTTTAAAAAGGAGACCGGCGGCTGGAGCAATGGGCAAGCCCAAAGACCAGGCAAAATTCTGCGGCTTTCGTAGAGAACTCCCTGAAATGTGGGTGCGGTTGGTTCACAAACAGTGGGGGGACACCTTACTTTTGGTGGGTCACCGACGCAGAGCCCAGGAAAGAGCAATTCTAGTCCTGTCACAAGGCCCATGCACTAGCGTAGTCCTGCATCATCCATAGGATACTGCTTTAGGTCCTCATTTAGAGACTATTCATTGGACAAGAAATCATATTTTTACACGGTGTGACCTGCAAAGAAAACCCTCTGGAACTTAGTACCACTGAGGCACACATGTTGGAAGGGCTGACTCTCCCATCTGGGTGATTTTTTTTCTTCTTGGCCTCCATTTCCCATATCTGTAAAATGAATAAGGGGGTTGTGGGGAAGATCTTGTCTAAATTTCCTTTTTATTCTAGAGCAATTAATCAACCATCAACAAGCAAAGCACCTGCTATATATAATGATTATAATAATAGAATATAGGTGTAATACAGATTATGATATAATATAGATTATAATATAGCCATTCAATATAATGTAATATATACAAAGCAATTTAGATAGGATATTAATATGATGATTATAATAATATAGATATAATAATATAATGTAATATATATAAAGTAATTTAGATAGGGTATAATCCCCCTATTACCATTCTTACCACTTTCATCCTCTTGATTTCTAGATCCTTAGAAGTAGTCAGATTAGGGAGGATGACCAATGCTGATTCCGTCTGAAGTAAAAGGGATTGAAAGAGGATAGCAACTTGATGGTGGGACAGAGGCCATGAATAACTGAGCTCCTCCCCACGATAATGTCATTGCTATGTCTGTGTCTGTGTCTATGTCAATTTCTATGTCTACATCCATGCCAAGATTGATGTCAATGTCCATATCTTTGTCGATGACATCTATTTCTACATCCATGTTGATTTCACATCCACATCTATGTCTATATCCATGCCAAGGTCGATATCAATGTCCATATCTTCGTCGATGACATCTATTTCTACATCCATGTTGATTTCACGTGCGTATCTATGTCTATATCTATGCCAAAGCCAATGTCAATTTCTACGTCTTTGTTGATGACATCATCTAAGTCTGTATCTATATCCATTCCAATATAAATATCCATAACTATGACAACTTCTGTGTTATGTTTTTGTCTCTGTCACTATGACTGTATCTATAATGTGGAAACTAAATAGTTACTCTGAAATAGAGGAGAAATTCTCTGACAAAAACATCTCCCAACTATGAACCCAATTTAGCAAAGATTCTTTTGGTAGAGAGAGATCTATTTGGATTAACCTTCAACTTTTAAAATGCAATTAGTCACTCATCTAGTATGTTAGCATCAATTATTCACAACTGAGTGAAAATTTATTAATTGATCAATCAATCATCAAACATTTATTAAGACATTATGGTGCTAAGAATTTCTGGGCAAGAAGGCAAAAACAGTCCTGCTCTGAAAGGGCTGACAGCCTTCTAGGGGAACTGATGCATATATAGGCCCTAGAGCATGCAAAACAAATAGAAGGTAACCTGGGGCTGGGGACACCCTCTGGAAGAAGGTAGTCTTTGTACTGGGTCACCAAGGAAGACAGAGATTCCAGCAAGCGGTGATAAGAAGGGAGAGCACTCTTCAGCTGGAACGGTGGTTATCAGACAGGAGGAGAAGCAAGGGGATTCCCAAGCCCAGGATTGGCCAAAGTGTCCTCCAAGCCCACCCTCACTTTAATGTTCCCAGAGAGAGGTTCTCTTTCTGGCTGAGGGAAGACCTCCTTCTCTGGTGCTTTCTGAATCTCCACGTAGGTCTTCAGCGCTTGCCTATCTATGTCTGAGAGAGCTATGGGGGGCCAGGGAAGGGCTGCAGGGGTCTCCTCTCTATCTCTTGGGTCCCCAGCATAAAGCACAGAGTAAAGGTTTGCTGAACTGGCTGTGAATCCATCCACATGGCCCTGTTGTGATGTGCATGTGCCAGGGCCCTTCCTCTCATGCTCCCCCAGAGGGTGTTTCTTTCTGATAGGAGTGTCTTTGCAGGCAGAGAACAACCTGAGTTTGTAGCAATCTTGATTCAGATTCAGATTCAGACTATATCCAAGAAGCCCAGCCTCCCAGAGGCCAGTGTTAGAAGGCCCAGCTGGGGAGACTTCTCATGTCACGAGGCACAGTATGAGATGTGGATTAGCTCTGGATTCAGAGCTAGCCTTTGACCCCTAGTAGGTGCACAGCCCTGGGCAAATCATTTAAATAGGAATAATCATAACAGCTCCTGCCCAGAGTGAGTGTGAGCCCAGGTGACACAATAAATGGAAGGTGTATCACACCTTGAGGCTCTGGTGAAGGGTTCATGATCTCTGCAGACCCTTCTGATAGGGCTGAAAGTTTTTCAGGATCAAAAGCAGAGAGAGGTAAGGAGGGGGATGATTCCAACCAGAAGTGTGAAAGAAGGGGTCCTGACCCCGTGGGAAGAGGGAGAGCCCTCTGCCCAAATCTTGAGCTAGCCCCTTTCACTTCGGGACAAAACTAGTCATCAATCAGTTTTTCCTCATACCAAGCCAAAGTCAGGTTGGGTCAGCCTTCCCCCCAAGGCTCCTCTTGAAGACATTCCCCCTTAAGTCTCTTCTTCCTCTCTTTAACATCTGGGTTTTGTTTCAGCCCATCCTTATATGATACAGATTCCAGGCCCTTCATCATTCTAGCTGATAACTATCAGTCAACAGGCACTTATTATGCTCCTACTGTCTACCAGGCACTGTATTAAGCACTGGCAAAATCCATCTCACTCTGAGACTATCCAGCTGGTACTGATGGCCATCCCACAACAAATGACCCATGTCTGAGGCAGCCTGGGAAAGTAGGGAGAGGCTGGCAGCTGGGCTCAAGCTCTGGCTGGGGCATCTTGGGGTTCTCCCTCGGACCCATCCTCCACCCACAGCTCCCTAAGATCACAAGTCCCCAGCCAGGTGACTGGTTCCCACCTGAGCAGGGACGGGTGCTAGCCACACAGGTGACCCTGCATGGATACGCCCGGCTCTTCACACTCACCCGGGCTTTCTAAATCACCAGTCAGCTCAGACTGGGCTTTGTGATTCTGAAGTTTGCAGCTAAAGAGAATTCTGAGATCTCATCCTTGCAGCGACCTCCTGCTGAGTAACCAGTGTAGACACTAAGCAGGGAGCTTGGGAGCACGGACACGGCACTGATGGTCGCACCATTTATATATGGGGGAAAGGGGTAAGATTCAAACCCAGGACTTCCCGACTCCTAGGCCAGCTGTCTGCCATGCCATACTTATTATTTACATCCATGCTTACAGAGAAACGGACAGAGATAAAGAGAGACACAGAGATCTAAATCCCTAACAAAAAATAAAGAGTTTGTTAGCAAGTTCCTGTCAATATAAAAAAAAAAAATAGTTAATGAATGGAGATGCACCTTGGCTTGCCAGGGCCCTTCCTTGGTGGTCCCCGAGCTGTATTTCGCCTGGAGAGGGAAAGGGGGAGCACAGGATGTCTTGTGGCCCCACCCCCGCCCCCACTGGAGGAACATATGACCCTCCCTAAGAATGTCTTCCCCAGAGCTATCTACTGAGTTGCTTGAAAAAAAAAGTGGGTATTTTTATTGGCACCAGATGTGAGTTTCCTAAATGGCAACAATGCAGCCCAGCCAGACGGCACACCCCTGCAAGGGCATTCCCAGACTGCGCTTACAAGAGGGGGCAGGTAGATGGTGGGATTGGGGGGGACATGGGGGAAGGGGGCAGGGCAACTCAGGCATGAAGGAAGCTGACTGTTGTGGGCACAGGATCCAGGAGAAGGAACCATCCTCCTCCCCACTTGGTACCCGCGCCACCTTTGGATGGACAAAAGCCCTGGGAGAGACATGACAAGGTAGTATTATCCTCCTTCTGAAGAGAAGGAAACTGAGGCTCGGAATCAGACCTGATTTACCTAGAATCCCACATCGAATAAGGGTCAGGGAGGGGATTTGAACCCAGAACTTCACTAGGTCCTGCTCCTCTAGCGTCTGATTAAAGAATAACGCTTTTCTTTTAGCTGCCTTCAGGTTGTCGAGCGCTGAGGCCGGGGCCTGATCCTGAAGGAAATTCAGCTTTGTTTCTTCGGGCCCAGCTTGGAGGAAAGAGCTCGGGGATGGTGGCAGGAGCTTGTGGATGACTAAACAATGAGGATGATGATGATGATGAGGAGGAGGAGGAGGAGGAGGAGGAGGAGGAGGAGGAGGAGGAGGAGGAGGAGGAAGCAACTCTCATACTACCAGAGAGAACTCACATTTACAAAGTAATTCCCCACAACTCTCCTAGGAAGCAGATCAATTATTCAGCCAATCACGGGGCACTCTTTAATCTCTGAAACGGGCACAGCCCAGGGTTTGGCGCGGGTGAATCGAAGATAAAGCAAAGTGGTCCCGTCCTCAAGGAGCTTGGGAGACACAGACAAGGTGACCTCAGAAAGGAAGGCCCCAGGTCTGGGAGTGAGGAAGATCCTCTCGAGTGGACGTCTGCAGAGAATTCTGAGGGCAGGAAGAAGGAGGGAGGGCATTGCTGGCAAGGGGCACAGCTGGGGCAAAGGCATGGAAGTGTGAGGAAACCAAATCTAAAGGGGGTGGAGGGGGGCTCTGCTTAGCAAGGCTAAAGAGACGACATGGAGTCAGGAAGCTGTAAAGGTTTTTCAGATTCCAAACGAATGACTTGATATCTGAGTCTTCCTGGAATCACGAGCAACTAGAGTTTATTGAGTACGGGGGCGATTTTTTTTATCACTTTTTTTAGCTTTTTTTTTTTTTTAATAATAGGTTTTTATTCTCCAAACCCATGCAGAGATAGTTCCAGCACTCACCCCTGCGCTCCTTGTCTTTCTGTTCTCAATGGAGGTTCGTTATCTTGGGCCTTTTCTGAAATGCGGCTGTTCTCAGTTACCCAGGGGTCATTGAGGGAGGGCTTGGGACTCACGGGGGCCACAGGGATTTCACAAAACCAGTCGCGGCTCTTCCACCTTCCAAACTTCCCAGCGATGAGAGGACTCTCTCTCCATAGGGAAATGGGGGCGTCCCCTTCAAGCCAAGGCTGAATGTGCCCCCTTGTCAGACATATTGGAAAAGGCTCCGTGCCTGAGCCTAAATGCTGGGATCCCTCCCTCGAGATCAGCCCAGAGCGGACGTCTGACGTCTCCCTCCAGCCTCATGCCGGGGCCCCTCCAGGGCAGGCTTGGAGAGGCAGGGACCCCCCGGCCGCAGCACCCTCCGATCTGCCTCGGTTAGCTCCGATTGAGTCTGTCTTTGTCCGAGTTTCTGCTCAGGCACAGGCGCTACCGGCTTTCACCAAGTTGGACATTTATTTGCCCAAAGTGAGCTTCCCTTGTTTGCGCAGGGCTCCGTCTCCCCGAGCCAGGGCTTTATGGGCCCAGTCAGTCCGAGCATGTGGGCTCTGCTTGTTTAACTTTCCAGTTGTTTGGGCTGGTGGCTGCCGGTGGCCGAGCTCTGCCAGGAGGGGCGTCCGCCCCGTGGCTGGGGTGAGCTCCAGCCAGTGCCTCCTGACCCTCGGCCCGCCCTTCAAGGCAGCTGGATGCTGTTCCCAGACAACTGGCCCTTTCCAAGACGTCGCTTGGGCATCTTCCAGGCTGTCCACTCACCTTCGACCAGCATCCTCCAAACCCAGAGAACCACCCAGAGTGGATAAATTCTGGCAGGTCTACAGGAAAGGCAGCAGGTGGGAGCGCAGAAACACAGACCGATAGTTCTGGACCCGGTAGGGTCCTTCGAGGTCATTCTAGTCCAACCCCATCATTTTTCAGATTAGGAAACTGAGTCCCAGAGACTTGTTCAATATCACCCAGCTACTATATGGCAAAGGTAGGATTTGAACAAAACTCTTCTGATTAAAATACAGCATTCTCTCCAAAGTTTTACACTCAGCTTTCTTACTACAGC
>JAJPUD010002889.1:35983-61975 GCA_023553655.1 Myrmecobius fasciatus
CCATGTGTGTCTGTGTCCATGCATATCCATGTGTATCAGTGTGTCTGTGTGTCCATGTATCCTGTGTGTCCTGTGGGCCCATGTGTGTCCATGTGTCCGTGTGTCTATGTGTGCTCAGCAGGGCTGGGTGCCCCCCCTGCCGCCTCCATGGGTTCCTGGCTCATTCTCGGCCCCTAATGGGGGACAGGGTGAGCCTGCTGGCGGCCCGGGGCGGCTCTGGGGGATGCCTGGGGCCTCGGTCTCCTAGCAGCAGCCATTCAGGGCTCGGGCCGCCTTGTTCCGGCCAGCGCCCACCCCTGAAACTGACTTGGGCCATTTTCACAGCCCGTTCTGCCTGAATGGCCACAGGCCTCTTGCCAATTGTCCCCCTTCTTAAAAGGCAGCCTCAGCCAGGGGCCTTTCAAGTGTGATCCCAGAGTGCCACCCAGGCTCTGGGGCCATTGTGGCAGGAGGAGCGGGGTCAGCAGAGACGGCACAAAGCCGGCCGGGGGGGCTTCATGCAGTCTGCGGCCTGGCCGGCCTGTTTATTAACGTGCAGGACGAATGTCACCGTATTTGGAGACAAGCTTGGGGGACGGAGATGGCCTCCGGAGGACGCTTTGATGCCCTCGGTCCGAAGGGAGCCGGCGTGGGCAGCGAGGGGCTCCGGGACACAGGGAGGCCCCATCGGGGAGGTCCCGGGAGGCCGCCATGCTCCATCTGTGGGCTTGCCCCCGGAAACCTGGCTCTGGGGCAGGTAGCCATCCTCCTCGGAACCCTGCACCCATGCCAGCCTGCCCCCGACACGGGCACCAGGAACAGCCGTGCCCTCCAAGTCGGCTGAAATGGGCCTCTGAGAGCAGTGACCGCCGGGTCTGCCCTCCGACCGTCCCGCTCAGAGCTGCTCCTTGAGGCTCTGGCCTGAGAGTGCTCCCCCCACCTGCTCCTAGAACCCCAGGGGCTCCCTACGGTCTCCAGGCTGAACTACCCAGTCCTCCTCCCAACTCCACCTGCGCCAATGAAGTGCTGCCCAGCGTCCCCCTTCCTGCCCTCTCTGTTCCAGTCACACTGGCCTAAGGACCAGCTCCCGGCCACCCCTGCCCGCCTGCCTCTGCCCAGGCTCTCCCCCACAGGCAAGGTCTTCCTCTTCATCCCTGCTGAGGCCGCCAAGCTCCTGACTGACTCTGTAGGGAACCTTGGGGGGCTGCACCCCCCAGAACAGAATGCAAGATCCCTGAAGGCAGGTCCTGGTCCCCATTTTCAACTTTACCGCTCGCTGAGCCCACCCCGTCCTGGGTGCTCAATGGAATGGATTCATTTCCAAGGCCGGTCCGGGGGAGTCTTTGGGCATCTGGAGGTAACAGGAGCACAGGTTCATTCACAGAGGGGAAGGGCTCCTCGAATTCAACTCCCTGGGAAACCGAGGACCCAACCCTCAAAAACTATGTTGTAATTCTCTGTTGTTCTTATCCAGGGGACAGTGGGGTACATAACTCTCGACAGATGGTCTCCCTCCTCTGGGTCTCAGTTTCCCTCCCTGTGAAATGAGAGGCTTCTAGAAGATGGCTTCCAAGGTCTCTTCTAGTTTTAAATCAACTCTGATCTGTAAAATTAGGGAGAAGCAAGGAAATGAGCATTTATTAAGTACCAATGGTATGCCAGGCACTGAGTGTGCTAAACACTTTACAAATACAATCAATCTCATTTGATTCACACAACCCTAGGCCATAGATGCTCTTATTTTCCTTATTTTATAGTTGAAGAAACTGAGGCAGACAGAGGTTACTCAGGTCACACAGCTAGTAGGTGCCTCCGTCAGGATATGAACTCATTTTCCTGGCCCCAGGCCCAATGTTCTAACCACTGAGCTACTCCAACTACCTCTGGTGTTGCACTAAATGGCCTTTCTGGTGCCTTTCAGGTCTAAATTGAAGATCCTTGGGATGGGAGCTGAACTGGATCTTGTGTAGTCCATAGGCTATCGGGCAAACTCTTTAAAATAGACACAGCCAACCTTCATATGGCACTTTCAGTGTTTTCCAAGTTCTTTTTTTTTGGCTTATTTATTTATTTATTTGTAGTCCACATTGCTTTATGAATCATGTTGGGAGAGAAAAATCAGAACAAAAGGAAAAAAACCACGAGAGAGAAAAAAAAACAGAAAAAAGAAGGGAACACGGCACGTGTTGGTTTACATTCAGTCTCCTTGGTTGTTTTTTCTGGATGCAGGGCCATGTTCTGTCCAAAGTCTCTTCAGATTGCTTTGGATCACTGAACTTCTGAGAAGAACCGAGTCTTTCCTAGTTGATCATCGCCCATTCTTGCTGTTACTGTATACAGTGTAGTCTTGGTTCTGCTTATTTTTCTCAGCAGCAGTTTATGTGACTCTTCCCAGGCTTCTCTAAAATCAGCTTGTTCATCATTTTTCTAGAACAATAATATTCCATCACATTCATATACCATAATTTATTCAGCCACTCTCCAATGGATGGGCATCCCCTCAGGTTCCAGTTTCTAGCCACTACAAAAAGGGCTGCCACAAACATTCTTGCCCATGTGGGGCCCTTTCCCTCCTCTAAGATCTCTTTGGGATATAGGCCCAATAGAAACACTGCTGGGTCAAAGGGTATGCAAAGTTTGGCCCTTTGGACATAGTTCCAAATTGCTCTCCAGAATGGTTGGATCCGTTCACAGTTCCACCAACAATGTATCAGTGTCCCAGTTTTCCCACATCCCCTCCAACATTCATCATTATCTTTTCCTGTCATTTTAGCCAATCTAAGAGGTGTGTAGTGGTACCTCAGAGTTGTCTTAATTTGCATTTCTCTGATCAATAGTGATTTGGAGCACCTTTTCATATGACTAGAGATGGCTTTAATTTCATCATCTGAAAGTTGTCTGTTCCTATCCTTTGACCATTCCAAGTTCTTTAAAATGCAGTATGCCACTTGAGCATGACAATATCCCTGAGAGGAAAATTCATTAAGGTGGGGGAGAGACCTTTACTATCTACCTAATTATATAAATCAAACAATGAATCCACCCGCAAGCATTTAGTAAGCACCTACTGTATATTGGTCACTATATGGCCAAGTAAATTACAACAGAATCTGTCTTTAGAATGGCTTGGGAAGACCATACCATGTGGGGAAACTGAAGAGGTGGGGTAGAGAAGTCAAGGCCAGGAATCATTGTCATGAGACTGTCCTAAGTGTGTCCTAAGTGTGTGTGTGTGTGTGTGTGTGTGTGTGTGTGTGTGTGTGTGGAAGGATGTCCATCTATCTTCCTAGAGGTACATGACATGGATCCGGACCTGAAGCCGGCCCTGCATCCCTATGGAAGCACCCAGGCCAGTCAAACATGCCCATAATGGCAAACTGCACATCCCTCAAGTTCCTCCAGACGAAGGGATGTGTCCACGTAGCTCAGACCCCTGAGGAGGAAAGCACAGAGGTGTCACGAGGGCAGAGTGTTCAGGTATAGACAGACCAGCCACTTCCAGACCTCCCCCGCATGCTGGAGACTGAACCTTCCCGGTCCCCATCAGCCACAGCTTGTGGTTTAAGCAAATAAGGACCCAAGTTTCCCAGCTGTTCCTGCAGAAATCCAGCAGAATGGGCCTCAGCCTCCTGCTGCAGAAATAAGGACAGAGGAAAACCTGGGGGGAAGAGGGAGAAGACAGCCAGAAGCCCCAGGTCTGCTGGGAAGGGTCCTGGATTTCAGGCACAAAATCGTGCTCTCAAATGGACTTCTTCCGACAAGGTTAGTGGGAGGAGAGGGAAGGACGTGGGCATACAAGAGCCTGGAGCAGGGAGGCAGCGCCCCTAAGCCACTTTGCCCAGTGGGCAGAGACGCCAGGAGAGCTCAGGCAGGGCAGGACTGGGAGAAGCCACCAAATGGTGGCGATTTCCTTCTGGACTCGATATTCTTGCCAACGGGCACCCAGCTTGGTTCCTTCTCCACCACTGAGGAAGGGTAAATACTCTTCAGCGCCCGATCCATTTCAATGCCACGGGGCTACCCGCTCCTAGCTGCCGGTCCCAGGCTGAGTAAAGAGTGGAAGGGGTCAGAGTGGCAGAGATGGGCCAGACGGTGCTTCCCGGGGCCCACCTAGGCCAGAGCCCCAGTCCTGCTGGGCCCGGGGGAGCAAACCCAAAACACTGTGGCTGACATCAAGATGCATTTGTCTTCGCCCTCCTGATCCCCCCGGGTTTTCTTCCTGCAGCCAGAACCAAAGATTTTCCCTAAAAAAGAAAAAGTGATGGCATGAACTGGAACAGATCTCTTCCAAAGAAGTGGCCCTGGGTCCCTTAATTAGAGAGTCCACAAAACAAACACACTGCGTGGGAAAAGTCCCATCAAACGCTCGTGCTGGTCACCGCGGACGGCACATATGAAGCGGTCAGCGTTTGAAGTGTTCCGAGGGGCATTCCAGTGGGGGACGAGGGAGAAACGCGGGTGTCCTCCAGTGGAAACTGGCTCCATTCCAGGCCGGCTGCCTCCAGTCACAGGAAAACCACCGGGAAGAGCTCTCCCAGAACCAGGATGTGCAGCAAGTGCATTCGTGGGGCTCCGCTGGAGCGACTCTCACTTTCTTAGGGGAGGACTTTGGAGTGGCGTGGTCCAGCAGCATCCACGGCGTCACGGATTTTGAGCTGGAGGGGGTTTCAGAAGTCATCCAGTCCGGCTGTCCATTTTACAGCTGAGAAAAACTGAGGCCCAGGGAGGTTGGGACTTGTAAGGGCCAGAGGCAGGATCTGAAGCCACGATTCTTTCCAGCGCTGCTCAGGGTCACCTCAAGGCCAAGGGACAGAGCCAGGATTCAAAGCCAGGATTTCGGCCTGGGAAAGGGGGACGGGTAGACTGAGGAACTGCCACCTGTCTCGGTTTCCAATCTGTAAAGTGAAGCAGATAGTTGGTAACCTCTGAGGTCCCTTCCAGCTGTCAGGTTCATGAGGATGCCTTCTTTTTGTAATGGCACCGATTGGATGAGAAGAAAGATGGCGTCAGCAGGACGCCGCTTGATTTGAAGTAAGTTCTGGCCGGGTCCGAGGGGCGAGCTGGAGACAGTCGTGGAATCAGGAGAGTGAGGAGGGAGACGAAGTCACGGCCCATGTGACCGTCTGGCTCTCCATGCTTTTAAGTTCTTAACCTTAATCTTCGGGGCGTAGTGAGTGGATCAGTGGATCAATCCATCCATCACCAGGCTGCAGGGGCTTGAAATGTCAGGAGGTGAACCCCCCCTCTGCCACCTACTAACCGTGTGTGCGCTTGGATCTCAGTTCCTCCATCTGTGTAGGATGGGATGTAAAATTAGCTTCAATTGTATTACCTCCTAGAGGTACTGTGGTCTCTCCTGGGCTTGGAGCCAGCTACCATGAGGTCAGCTCCCATCTCTGATACCCACTCATGATGGGACCCAGGTGTGCCTCAATCACCTCCGTGCATTTATCTGTCGAGCTAGAGACAGGTTGAGTTGTGACCGACTAAAGCATAGGCCTTTGGGGAAATTCTCATATTCGTGTATTATCTCATACCCCCCCCCATGACATCCTCCATACAGCTTCCATGTTAATTTGATGAATCAATCTCTCTCTGTGTGTCTCTCTGTGTCTCTCTTCCTTTTCTCTATTTTTTGTTTCTGTCTCTGTCTCTTCCCCTTCCTTCTCTCTGTCTCTTTCTGTGTCTCTGTCTCTTTGTGTCTGTGTCTGTGTCTGTGTCTCTCTCTCTGTCTCTCTGTCCCTCTGTCTCTCTGTCTCTCTTTATTTTTGTCTCTCTCTCTTCCTTCTCTGTTTTTCTGTCTCTGTGTCTCTATCTCTTTGACTGTCTCTGTCTGTTTCTCTGTCTCTTTCCCCCTTCTCTCTGTCTCTACCTCTCTTTCTCTCACTCTCTCACTCTGGGTGTGTCTCTGTTGCCATCTCCATTTGAATCTTTTCCTGGTCCTTCCAGTAGCCAGTGTTTTCTCCTCCCCACGTCTTTTTGCTCCTCTGTACAGTGGGGTCATTTCCGTGCCCCCCGACCTCCCAGCAGAAGCTCCGTGGGATCAAAGCCTCTTTCATTTGGGGTTCTGCTGGCACGATACCCAGGCAGTTAGTGCTGGTTAATGGATCGCTGTCTCTGGCACCCTGAGAACAGGAAGGAGCTCATATCCATCTCCTCACTTCCAGATAGGGAAACTGAGGTCCTGAGGGATTCCCTGACTGGCTTCCAGAGGGCTTTTGGCAGAGCAGGGATCAAAGCTCCATTCACAATCCAGGGGCTCTTTCCATCCCTTGCTCCCCCAGCCCCTCCTCAGGATATTAGACCACACATCACTTGGAAGGTGGCCGCCTCCCTGGGCTTACCTAATCCCCGGCGGCCCCCTCAGTTGGCGTGAGAAGTGATTTATGTGGGAGCCAGGGAAAGAAGAGGGAGCTCACTGATCTGACCACCTAGATTCCCTGCTCAGGGAGGGAGGATGGCGACCACATGGTAAACAAGCCAGATCTGGGAGCAGCCTTCATACTGAGGGATGAGTGGAAGACTCTGGGACCCAGAAGTTACGGGAGAAGAAGAAGGGAGCACCCTGTGGTCTCTGGCACCATCCCACCGAGGTGGTGAGCGTCAGGGATGCAGGGCATCCCTCCGAACGAGGGCAGAACAAGCCAATAAGGGGACGGGAGGCGGGGGAGCTGCAGAGAGGCTGACAGACTGACTCCATGTCAAGGACTTCACGACCATCAATCAGAAAGCTGCCCAAAGCACTGCCCCAAGGCTGAGCGACCTAGTGAGCTAGGGAGTGAATCATTGCCTGGGAGGCTTCAAGCCCAGGGGGTTGGGCACTTGTGGGGGATGGTGCAGGAGGATGCTGGCTCAGGCCTGGGTTAGACCAGAGGGCCGCTGAGGTCCCTTCTGACTCAGATTTGGGGACTCTATGAAATCTTGTGGTCTACAAGGAAGGTGCTTTAAAGTCTGGAGCTCCTATCCCCCAAGGGCCATGGTAGTACCAAAAAATCCCCCCGATATTCTGTGACATAACCTTCCAAAAGTTGGTTGGTTGTTGTAAAAAGCCATAATGGCATCATGATGGCAATGGCATCAATTGCAGGCCTGTGCTTGATCAGACCAACATGAGCTTAGGAGGCTCTACCACAGGGTGGGCACAAGTAGCCCATATGACCATTGGGCAGGGAAATGTAAATGGATAAAAGTCCACGTGACAGAAGGGGTAACACACGGATCTTGGTTTCTAGAAGTTCTTTCCTCCCTTTTGGGGGTCTTCCCTTTGGGATGCAGAGCTCTCTGTGGGACTCTGAGGGTCAATGAGTCCTTGGCAAGTAAAGTCCTGTTCTTGGTGCATCTGCTTTGTCCTTGACCTCTGATGTTATAGCTGGTGCTGTGGTCCCAGAGACATTGCTGTGGAGGCCAGTGGGAAGTCCACGTCTTTCTACTCATTGAAGTTCACGAGGTCATCCTCTTGTTAAGAATGGGGGAGAAGGTATTATGATTTTACCTCAGCACTTAGCAAAAGCTCCAGTACACTTAACACCTGCTATCAAAATTCTAGATAACCTAATTTATACCATTGATCAACCGATTGGTTCTGTGACTGAATCAAACAGGTACCTGGTAAAATCACTGAAGGCAAGAGAACCAATTTAATTTTTTGTAATTTAATTTTTAATCATTTTTGCAATTAATTTTATTTTATTTTTGCTTTTTGCTGAGGCAATTGAGATTAAGTGACCTGCCCAGGGTCACACAGCTAGGGAATATTAAGTGTCTGAGATCAAATTTGAACTCAGGTCCTCCTGACTTCAAGGCTGGTGCTCTAGCCACTGAGCCACCTAGTTGCCTCTTTGCAATTAATTTTCAATAGTAACTGCCCTCTAACCATGTCTGCTCTATCTTCTACATGGGATGTAGAACTCAAGTATATAACTTTACATTAGACACAACTCAAATGCAGCTAATTAGATTTGATCCAATGTTCTAGCCTGTTGAGAGCTTTTTAAAGCAGAATCTATTGATTTAAGTGTGCAAAGCCCTTTACAGATATATCCTACTTTATCTCAACAGTCCCGGGAGGTGAGTGCTATTATTTTCCCCATTTTAAGATGAGGATGATAACATTTTGTGGCAAAAATAATAAACTGAGGCACAGAGAGATTAAGTGATTTCAGCAGGGACACACAGCTAGTAAGTCTCTGAGGATGCTTGAACTGAAAACTCCTGTCTCTTAAGTCCAGCGCTATTCACTGTGCTGCCCATCTGACTAGTGTTTTTATTCAGTATTTTGGGCAGACCTCCCAGGTTAGGGTCATCTATAAATTTAATGAGCTTGTGATCTATGCCTTTATCCAAGTCATTAATAAAAATGTTCAACACCACAGGCTCAGGCCCAGACGCCTGTGATTCCCCACCAAATATCTCCTTACAAGTGGCAATCAAACCGTCAGTTTGGTGGGTCCAGACATTCAATTAGTTTCAAATCATCGAACCCATATCTGTCTTTCACGTCTTTCAGCCCATCTCTTTCTGTAGTAATACTTTTAGACTTGCTCTCCCAAAGTGGGAATGAATACATTTTCTCTTTAGGGTCCTCTGTGATTGGGGAAGTACCTTTTCCTAATATTAACAGCTCAAATTCTCATTCTGCTGTGTTCTCAACTGTTGTTTTAACTTATTAGTCTACTTTTCAATTATTTGGAATTTATTTTCTCTTTCATCTGCCCTTGATTGGGAAGGAAGAGAAAAAAAAGCCATGTAATAAGTACGCAAAGTCAAGCAAGACGAATCCTTACATTGGCTATATCTCTTTCTTCATCTAGAGACCATCAGCTGGCTGTCAGAAGGGTGGACCATGATTCCTTATCAACTCTCTGAAGTCATGATTGGTCATTGTTTTGATCAGAATTCTTAAGTCTTTTTTAATGATTTCCCCCTCATTGTTAAGCCACTGGTAATTCGTGCCCTGGTTCTGCTTATGGAATTAAGATCAATTAAGCCCTTTTCCAAAGGGATATTTACTAAAATCTATCATAAGAACAGAAGTACAAATATCTCCCCACCCCAACATGTGGGAGTCACCTATCCTGGTTTTTAGGAAGAGTAGGCTCAGCCTTAACCCATTTCCCTCTTAGCATCAGCCCACTACGTTTATGTCCAAAGGTGACATAGCTTGGATGGATGAATCTCCCCATGATTGCTGCACTAGACCAAGCTTGTTGCTAGAAACTTGACTTCTCACTATCAAGTTCCCCACAAATTTCAGCAGGGATTCCTGCTTCCATATTTTTTGTGTCTGACTCTCCCATTTCCCAGTTCTACCAGATTTTAGCTTCCATAGTTAAATGGCTCACTGTCCCAATCTTTGGAAACTCTCAAGCTTCTCCAATCTCCTTTCTCAAAAACAGGAAAGAACAAATACAAAGGCAAAAGACAGAGACCCACAGTTGTAGGTCAAAGATTGTGCCTGGATAAAGGTGACTCCCCAGTGCCTCTCTCCAATATACTTAAAGTCTGTATCTCTTGAAGGAAAGTGCTTCCAGGGAGGAAAAAATGACAGTGAACATCTCAAGTTGTCTGGTTAGCGCCTTTTTTGAAAGCACCCTGATTCTGTCTATACTGCCCATCGTGAGTCTATCTCTTCATCACACAGTTAGCCAAGTGAAAGCAGTTCCAAAATGTCTGCAAACACTCCAGTTTGGGAATAGGCATCTTTATAACCTACCATTATTCTGGCTTTTGGGAAACAGGCTCGTCCTCGACCTCCCTTCATAGCTTTTTCAGAAACAGAACTCAGAAGACTTTGTCATGAGAGCACAGCTAAACTTTCAATGTGGTATTCCCCTGGTCTATTGGTCCAGCCACCCTGCTAAAAAAAAAAAGAAAATGAAGTTATATTAGTATGTTCTTTAAGATCACTGCTTCCCTTTCTAGATATTAGTGGTATCTTTCTAATAATAGCTTCTAGAATTTCACCAAGAGGGGGACTTCCTTCCGGGGGTGGAGCCATGGTGGCGGAAATCAGACAGGAGTCTCTGTAACCTCCTCTAACCTTCCCTCAGACCAACAACATATGAAGCCTCTAGACTGATTTTGAAGCAAAAAAATCCACAATATCTGGAGGACAACACGATTCTAGAAGAAGATACTCTGGAAGAACTTCAAAACAGGTCTGTTTTAATTGGGCAGGGGGGTGGTCTGCTGAACCCAGACTGCAGCGCAGGGAGACCAGGGCAGGGAGCTGGAACAGGGAGCTGGAACAGGAGTCATCACAGGAGTTGGAACAGGAGTGGGAGCATTGTACTTTTCACACACCTGGGAGTCTTCTTTGGGCCTCTTGGGCCAATCTGTCCTGATTGTGGGCAGGTGGTTTGGAGGGTCTGCCTTTTGTGGGGGGTAGATTGTGAACCACTGAACCCCTGATGAGCATCGGACCTAGCTGCCATTACACAACACCCTAAGGCGATCAATCAATCAGCAGGACTGATCAGCACCAGAAATAATTCAATCAGCAGAACTGCCCAGTACCTGAAATAATTCAATCAGCAGAACTTCTCCAGGGTGAACTAAAGCAGAACTGCCCAGCCCCTGACATAATTCAATCAGCAGAACTGCCCAGTTCCTGAAATAACTCAATCAGCAGAACTGCCCCAGGGCAAATTAAAGCAACTGTCCCACCTTTGCCTTAAACAGACCTCACACCTTTAAAAAAAATGAATAAAAAAAACAAAAAGAGCTCTCACCATAGACAACTTTTATGGAGAGAGGGAAGAACAGACCTCAAATCCTGAGGCTCCTAAAGGTAAAGCAACTCCAGAAAAAGCCCCAAAGAGACACATAAACTGGTCTCCATGTCACAAGGCTTTCTTTGAAGATTGCATAAAAAATCTTAAAAGAGAGTTAGAAGAAACATGGGGAAACAAAATGAGATCACTGCAAAATAAAATAGAAAAAATGGAAAAAGAATGCAATGAACAAAAAACGTAATTGGTCAATTGCAAAAGGAACTAAAAACAGTAACTGAAGAAAATAAGACATTAAAAATTAGAATCGAACAATTGGAAATTAATGACTTATCAAGACTTCAAGAATCAGTCAAACAAAAACAAAAAAATGAAAAGATAGAGAAAAACATGAAATATCTCCTAGGAAAAACAACTGACCTGGAAAATAGATCTAGGAGAGACAATCTAAGGATTATAGGGCTTCCTGAAAGCCATGATGAAAAAAAGAACCTAGACACTATCTTCCAGGAAATCATAAAAGAAAACTGCCCTGGTATTTTAGACCCAGAAGGCAAAATACTCCTTGAAACAATCCACCGATCACCTCCTGAAAGAAACCCAAAAATTAAGTCCCCCAGAAATATCGTGGCTAAATTCCAGAACTATCATACCAAGGAAAAGATATTACGAGAAGCCAGAAAGAAACAATTTAAATATAGGGGAGTCACAATTAGGATCACACAGGACCTAGCAGCTTCTACTTTGAAGTATCGAAGGGCCTGGAGTCAGATACTCAGAAGGACAAAGGAACTTGGATTACAGCCAAGAATAAGTTACCCAGCTAGAATGAGCATTATCTTCCAGGGAAGAAGATGGTCATTCAATGATATGGGAGAATTTCACCTATTTCTACTGAAAAGACCAGAACTGAAGAATTTCACCAAGAATCAAAATCAAGTTCACTAGGCTCCATTTTTTCCCCTCTTTGAAAATTCAAATATTGGCCCTGCTGTAGCTTTGCTGAACAGTTCATATTACCCATTATCTTTCTTCTGCTAATTATTTCTTATTTAATAGTTTAATAGACACACACATCTCTATCTATGTCTATATAAATATAGATAGATATGTGTGTATATCTATATAGATATAGATATATATTTTTTGTTTGTCATCTCTTTCATTTGTCATCTCTTTCACTAGATGTAAACTCTTTGAAAGCAAAGACTATCTTTTACCTCTTTGCTGGATTGATATCACTTCAGTGGCTAAGTAATTGAATCTGCCATTCTTTGGGGGATGTGAGGATATAATTTACTTGGATCTAATGACCTGAATTCAAGGACAATTCAGGACTCTCTTGCTATTTCTTGACATCTCAAGCTCCTTTAAGTCATGTTCATTTTTTTACTTTATATTCTAAAGACTGCTGTCCTAGCCAAAGTAAAAAAAAAAAGTGAATTCAAGGTTCAGCAGCTCTTCCTCCTGATTCTCCCTAGTTACCAGCATCATCTCAGCCACTTGATCAATGGCCTTGTTCCCTTTTTTGCTCCTGCTCTCTTCTTCAGGATAGTTCACAATAACAATAACAACATTCCCTTTCATGCCCCATCTTTGATTGCAATGATTGACCATCTCCATGAATAAGGAATCCTCTTTTCCATCTTTGTAGACTCCATCCTACTGGATAGGGTGATAAGCAAGTACCTCCCACCATAACTAGTAGCTTCCTCTCCCATTAAAATGTAAACTCCATCAAACTGTGTATACCTTTTGATTCAGCACTGTCACTGTTGGGTCTACATCTGAAAAGTTCATAAAAGAGGGGAAAAGATCTACCCTTGTGCAAAAAAAAATGTTTGTAGCAGTTCTTTTTTTGTGATGGCAAAGAATTGGAAAATGAGGAGATGCCCATTGATTGGAGAATGGCTGAATAAATTAAGGTATATGAAAGTAATGGAATATTATTGTTCAATTAAAAATGATGAAGAAGCTGATTTTAGAAAGGCTGGAACAATGTACAGAACCAGAAAAACATTGTGCACAGCAACAACAAGATTGTGAGATGGTCAGTTTTGATGGAGTTGGCTCTTTTCAACAATGAAGTGATCCAAGGCAATCCCGTTAAACTTTGGATGGAAAAGGCCATCGGCATCCAGAGAGAGATCTATATAGACTGAATGGGGACCCTATTTTCACCTTTTTTCCCCTTCTTTCTCATGGTTTTTCCTTTTGTTATGATTTTTCTCTCCCAAACTGTCTCATATTGAAATATGTAAAAAAATGAATGTACATGTATAACAAAAAATTAAAATAAAATAAAACATAATGAATCATTTTTTAAAAGAAGGTAAGTTCCTTGAGGGCAGGAACTGCTTGATCATTTTCTTTGTAGTGCCAGAACATGACACAGTTCTTGGAACACACTTAATAAATGCTTATTGACTTATGTGACAGCCTTTAAAATCCTTGAAGACAGCTCTGGTACCCTTTCCAAGTTGTCTCTCCTCCAGGCTAATTATCCCTGGTTCACATGTCATCAGGACCCTCCATCATTCTAGCTGCCCTCCAACTTATCAATATCTTTCCTAAAATGAGGTTCCTAGAAAAGAACTCAATTTTTTTTCTCTAAATGTGGAGAGAATGTCTGTAAAAATACCCATAAACCCTTCCTAGGGTATAGAAATAAATGCCAGCTGTTATCACCCCGTAGACAAATGCAAGAACAAAAACAGAACTTATAAACTTGGTCTAAGGTCTCATGACCAGTTAGTGAGAGTCGATATTTGAACTTCACTCCCGGCTTTGGGTTCTGTCCACCCCAGCCTCCCTACTTTAGTCTAAGGGTCTTTGATCTTTTGGGGGGGTCTTGGGCCCCACTAATGGCAGTTTAACATAGCCCCCAGATCTTTTCTCAGGATAATCTTTTTAAATGCACAAAATCAACTGCATAGGATTACCAAGGTAGTCAATTAGATTGAAAAAGGTGATAAAGTATTTTTTAAAAAGCAATTTAAGAAGCCTGCCATTGACTTGGGCAGCTCCTATCGGCCTAAATGTCAGATGGAAGGGCAAGGAGCACTTCTTGGATCCTTTGAAGACCGCCACCCCCCAGGTTTGTGACCTCCGCCAATAAATTGGAGCTAGTCATGTTGTTTATAACAACAACTCAGAACCCTGCTTCAGAATTGCCAAACCACACAGAGAAGAAAAAATTCAGGCTCACGAGGGACCCCCCCCTACAACTTGAGGGAGTTCTCCACCTGGACATCAAAAGCAGGAGCCCAATTTGGGTAATCCAAGTCAGACAACAGTTTACATCATGGTCGTCTGTCAGGAAACCAGATCTGGTGAGATGGTGTAGTGAATGTCTCTGCTGTCCAAGGGGTGTAATGATTTCTAAAAGGCATTTGACCCTCTCCCCCACCCCTTCTTTCTTCCTTTGCTTCCTTCTTTCTCTCTCTCTCTCTCTTTTTTTTAAACTCCCTGGAATGTGGCTATATTGGTTAATTTTCTCCAGCTGTCCCAGGCTCAGGGGAGAAAATGATTCTGAGCAGCAGCAACATGCTTGAAGATCCTCTTTTTCCCACTCAAGATGGGGTTCAGCCAGGAAAGTGCTCTGTGTACCCCAGAGGGCTGTGGAGATAGATGAGGTATTTTGATCATGGCGGGGAGCACTATAGGAGGGCGAGGGTGAGGGCCAACCGATGGATCTTCCTTTACGTTTGCTTCTGATGCACTTCTGCCAATTTAAGTCAATTAGTTTTTGCTGAGACTTGGTGCTTTCATTAGCATTTCTTCTAGAACCCAGAAGAGGTTCATCAAATGTGTTTTCTCTAAAAGGTGTAGGAAGGGGAAAAAAGTGATCAGGGGTGAAACAAGGTTGCCCACTATCACCATTACTATTCAGTATTATATTAGAAATGCTAGCTTTGGCAATAAGACAAGTAAAAGAGATTAAAGCAATTAGAGTAGGTCATGAGGAAACCAAATTATCACTCTTTGCAGATGATATGATGGCCTACTTAGAGAACCCTAGGGAATCAACTAAAAAACTATTCGAATTAATCCACAACTTTAGCAAAGTTGCAGGATACAGAATAAATCCACATAAATCAGGAAGGGGAAAAAAGTGGTTGGACAAACCGTGGTCAGGCAAAGTCACCCAAAAAGACGATATTAGGAATCGAATTGTGGTCCAGATCAAGACCTCATGGAACCCTGCTTTTGGAAGACAGACTCCGAGACACTAGAATATTGGTATATTCCTTGTCAAAGTTCATCGTTATAGCCTTCTGTCTATGTTTGTGAGCATGGAGAATCCATTTTCCCTACAACAAGAGAAAATTAGGCTGGATACAAGGAACAATAGGAGAAGTAAAACAAAAATTGATTTGGGGGGAGACTGAAAAGATCATCAGACTCAGAAGTCCAAGGGAGGTAATTAAGTTCAACCCTCCCATTATACAGAAAGAAAAACTGTGCTGGAGTGGAAAGAGCTCTGGGTACCTGAGTTTGAATCCTAGTTTTCCTACTTATATCACCTTCATCATCATTTTATTTCTCTCACTCAGTTTTTTCATCAGTAAAACAAGGGGCCCTCCCAGCTCTATGTCTGTGGTCCAATGGTTCTAGCTTATCAGCTCAAATGGGAGCCGGAGCCTCTGGATTGAAGTGGAAAGTTTTCAAACACTTGATTTCTAAGTTTTTACAAAGGTCAGGGATTCATGTGTCCACGATTGTGGAGAGGTCTTTCCTAGAAAGATCCCCTCATGCATCAGCCAACCAGTTGTTTTGGTCAAGGAGACCCCAAACCACGAGTCTGACCTTTGATTTTCATGGACTGTTCCCTATGGGCTCGTGGAAGCGCCTCCATCTTCAACAGATATTTTCTAGCTAAAATGGGGGTGGGGTGGGGAAGAAGGCAGGGAGGCTGTGAGGAAGATTTCTGTGGGGAAATTGCTACCAGGTGCATCTGCGACCAGAGCTTGGAAGACCCATTTGGAGGATAATTTCCCTCCTCCTACCCCCTGCAGGGCCTTGGAAGTGCCCAGAAATTTCATTATTCAGTGAACCTATTCAGTAATGGATTCAAGTCAGATTCTAACAATTGATTCTTCCTTGATTTATTTGTGGAGGAAGACCATAAGTATAAAGGGCCTGCCTCAAAGGCTTTCCCATTCACCAAGCTTTCTTTAACTGTGCCTATGGTTTTCAACTGGGTCCTAACATAGCCCCAAAGACTTTGCTGTTCATCTACCTCTCCCATCCAAGGGCTGATTAGGACATTAATAGATACTGTCTACCTTGCCTTGGTACCCTGTTCTGTGTATTTAACTGAAGGCTGCTGCTTTCAGTCAGGACTTTTAAATTATCAGAGAAAGACTAGCCAAGCTTAGGAAAATGGTTAACTGGGCTTTGTACATGGTAAGCCTTAGTGAATTAAATTGTGATATTGTTTATTCTTTTGTTCCCAAGACTAATTCTGGTTCTTGAAACACCCTCTTTGAGGTGCTAAGTGAGTCTAAGAAGGGGGAAAAAATCCCACAAGGCCTCTGTTGAGAACAGAAGCATCAACACATACAACTCCACAAACATTTGCTAGTTATCAGGGGCTCCTAGCCAGTTCAAAAACTTTCACTAGCCATCAAAAACTGGTGAGTAGAGATATGTGTTTCAGTCTGTTCTACATTGATTCTCCTGCTTTCCTTTTTATGAAACTAAACATCCCAAGGATGATTCTGGTCTCACCTCATGAATAGAGATAGTAATCCAATAATCTTTGCCATTCTCCTAGGGTGAGGAGACCGAGCCATCAGAGGAAGATAGGGGAAAAAAACTGGACTTATTTAGCTTGAAGAATCAAAGACTGGGGATGTGGGGGCGGTGGGAAGTGGTACAGGAAAGCTGTCTTAAAGTCCTTGAAGGACAATGATATAGAAGAGAGATGAGCTTCATTTACTTGGTCCCAGAAGGCAGAATCAGGAGTCAAGGGGGACATGGCAGGGAAGCACATTTGGTCTGAAAGTTGGGAGAAATTCCCAGTGAGCTCCCCCAAACTACAACGAGCTATCTCAAGAGCGAATGAGTTTCCCTTCACCAGAGATCTTCAAACAAAGATCAGTAAAGTCCACTTGTGGGGTGTGAAGGTAGAGAGTAAAGGTGGGGTAGGAGATTCTGTTCAGACAAAGATTGGATTTGATCAATGGAATCCAAAATTGGGCCTGTGGCTCTGGTCTAGGCTCAAAAGACTGACCTGACCACAAAAAGCCTGAGAGCAACCAGTCAGACGGTGGGAACGTAGGTTACATCTCACCTGCGTGTGATATTCAATCATGTGGTTTGTCTCCAACATAATCACCCCTTCCCTTATCCTCCAACACTCTCCCACTGTGCCCCCTCCCTCTGCTATTTAAGCTCTTAATCCTCCTTCATGATCCAAACAGCTTTGAAAATACCATTGAGAAAATTCCACCTGTCTCTACATCCTTCGGATCCCTTCTTGCCCTTGGAGGGGGAGCAATGAGGAATCGATGAGTAAGAGATGCCATCCTTCCTTTTTATTTTAGGTGGGACAGAGAGAGTCTTTCAGGATGAACAGGATAAATGGACTGTGGACCTCCAGAGCAGATCTCATTCCATTATATTTTTTCCCTAAATCCTCTGTTCTTCCAAACCTCTCTCTCGTTGAGGACGCCACCATCCTCCCAGTCACTTTGATTCTTAGAACTTGTGTCATCTGGGACCCCTCCCTTCTCTTTGCCCACCCACCCAGTCCCCAGATCTCATTCGTTCTGACTCAGCGTCCCTGGCATTCATCCCCTTCTCTATACTCCCTGAGGCATCCACCAGGCTTTCAGCCACCTCTTGTTTAGACTATAACAACCGTTTCTCATTTATCTTCCTTCATCAGATTTTTTTCTCTACCATCCCATCCTCCAAACAGCTACCAATGACTTTCCTAAAGCTCAGATCCTACCATGTCATTCCCCAATTCAATACATTATCCTATCTTTTTTCTTTATCTTATCCTTAAATGTTTTATTTTTGAAAACTTCTATAGTGTACATGATTAGTAACATAGCAGGGCAGGTATATAATTTATAAATTATCAAACATAAAAAAATGAGTATGGGTACTCATTTTTTTTCCTGATTGAAGTTTGAAGAACACTGGATTAAATGAATGACCTCTGAAGAACCCCCAAACTTGGAGCTTCAATGAGGCTATAAAAATCATACACCACTTCCTAACTTTGAAAGTGATGGATGCTGAAGAACAGAGAAGCTGCTTGCCCAGGGAGATGGCCGGCATGGGCAGCACTGGGTGGGAGCTGTCCAACAGCAGTCAATAAAAAGGAGGATGGAGGCTGGGGCTTCTGGGAATCACAAGTTTTAAGGAAACTGAGGCAGCAATGAGGAAAAAACCTTCTTGCCTGTCTCAGGATCAGATCTATACAGGCTGATCCCTCCATTTCACTTGCCTCTTTTTACTTTGGGCTTGGTTCTGTCCCTGTCCCTGCTTCTGTGACTCTGTCTCTAGTCTCTCATATAGCTCAGTATCCAGTATGCTGGTTATTGTCTTTGGCTGATGTCACAATATTTCCTTGCTCCTAGCTGTGTGGGGTCTTTCCAATTCAGGTCTTCCCTCTCCCCCAAATAGGGGAAGGTTCAACATGCTCAGTGGATCTAACTCCATCATGAGTCCCAAGCAGAGTCAAAACTGGGAAGAATAGCCCAGCAAAATGGGTGAATGGATCTCACCAAATCACATCATCTTTGAGATGGAATGGACCTTAGAAATAATAGAATTTATGTCAGGAGTGCAGGGCTGCTTTAGTATTAGGAAAACTATCAGTATAATTGGCCATATCAACAACAAAATCAACAGAAATTATATGATTATTTCACAGAACCAGAAAAGGCATTTGAAAAAAGGTAGCATCTATTCCTGTTGAAAACATTAGAGAACATAGGAAGAAATGGAGTTTACCTTGAAATAATGAGTAATCTTTATCAAAATCATCAGCAAGCATTATCTTAATAGGTATAAGCTAGAAACCTTCCCAATACAGTCAAGGATGAAACAATGATATCCATTATCACCTCTGTTATTTAACATTGTGCTAGAAATATTAACTATAGTAATAAGAGCAAAAAAAGAAGAAATTAAAGACGTTAGAATAGGCAACAAGAAAACAAAACTATTATACTTAACAGGTGATATGATGTTACATTTAGAAACATCCTTAAGAATCTACTTTAAAAAGCACTTGGAATTATTAACAACTTTAGCAAAGTTGAAAGATACAAAATAAATCCACATAAATCATCCACATTTCTATGTATTACCAACAAAGGCCAGCAGCAAGAGATAGAAAGAAATTTCATTTAAAGGAACTGTAGGCAATAAAAAATACTTGGCAATTTATTTGCCAAGACAAACCCAGGAACTATATGAACATAAATATCAAACGCTTTTCACACAAATAAATTCAGATCTGAACAACTGAAAAATATCAATTGCTCATGGGTAGGCTGAGTGAATATAATAAAAATGGCAATTCTACCTAAATTAATCTATTTATTCAGTTCCATAACAATCAAACTATCAAAAAATATTTTATAGAGCTAGAATAAATAATATAATTTTATTTTGAACAACAAAATCTTAAGGATATAAGAGAAATTAATGAAAAAATGTGAAAGAAGGTGATCTAATGTCAGATCTCAAATTGTATTATAAAGCAGCAATTGTCAAAACAATCTAAGAAACAGAGTGGTGGATCAGTGGAATAGATTAGGTACAAATTACAATCTGATAAATGACCACAGTGATACAAGTGTTTGATAAACTCTAAAATTCAAGATTTTGGAACAAAAATTCATTATTTGACAAAAAGTGTTGGAAAAACTGGAAAACTATTGCAGAACTAGGTATAGACTAATATCTCACACAATATACTAATATAAGGACAAAATAGGTGTGTGATTTACACCTAAAGGCTGATACCATGAACGAATTAAAAGAATTTGAAATAATTTGTCTGTCAGATTTATAGGTAAGGAAAAAATCTATGACCAAAGAAAATATAGAAAGCATTATAAAATGTAAAATAAAGAATTTTAATTATATAAAATTAAAAAGTGTTTGCACAAACAAAACCAATGCAATGAAAATTATAAGGAAAGCAGGAAACTGAGGGAAAATTTTGCAACAAGTATCTTTGTTAAAAGCCTCATTTCTCAAATATGTAGAGAAGTATGTCAAATCTATAAGAATGCAAATGATTCCCCAATTGATAAATGACCAAAGGATATAAACAGGCAGTTTTCGGACAAAGAAATCAAAGCCATCTATAGTCATAGGAAAAAGGGTTGGATTAGTTTGCAACTCCATTAACAAAGCATTAGTATCTCAGTATCAATATTGATTAGAGAGATGCAAATTAAAGCAACTCTCGAGTACCACCTTATACCTATCAATTAATTAATATGACAAGAAAAGGAAAATGATGGCTGTTGAAAGGGATGTGAGAAAACTGAGATACTAATGCTTTGTTGATGGAGTTGTGAACTAATCCAACCCTTCTGGAGAGCAATTTGGAACTATGTCTAAAGGGCTATAAAACTGTGCATATCATTTGATCCAGCAATACCACTGCTAGGTCTATATACCAAATATCCAGAAAATGGGGACAGGACCTATTTGTACAAAAATATTTATAGAAGCTCTTTTTGTAGTGGCTTATCAAAGGGATGGCCATCAGTTGGGGAATGGCTAAACAAGCTGTGGTAGATGATTGCAATGGAATATTATTGAGGTATAAGAAATGAAAAGCAGGATGATTTCAGAAAATCCTGGAAAGACTTCTATGAACTGATACATATTGAAGTGAATAGTACCAGGAGAATGTTATACATAGTTACAGCAATATTGCAAAAAAGAACTGTGAATGACTTTGCTATTCTTAGCAATACAATGATCCAAGACCCTCCCATAGGACTAATGATGAAGCATACTATCCACCCCCAGAGAAAGAACCATGATTGAATACAGATTGAAGCATGCTATTTTTCACTTTCTTCTTTTTCTTTTGTTTGAGTCTTCTTATGCACTAATGACTAATATGGGAATATTTTACATAATTGGACATGCATTTCAGGGAGGGGGAGGAGAAAAGGAGGTAATAATAGAATTTGGAACTCAAACTTTTAAATAAAAGTATTTAAAAATTGGAGGAAAAAAAAGAAAAGGGACTGTGGAATATCTCCATTTGCAAGTACAACGTTTAGAAGCACACAGTAAGCACTTAACAGATGTTTAATAAATTTATTGTTTTCCCTAGCTGTGTGACCCTGGGCAAGTCACTTAACCTCAATTGCCTCAGCAAAAAAAAAAAATAAATAAATTTATTGTTGTTCAGTCAAAATAAATAAAAATCCCATAGACCAAAATTCCATTGGAGAAGTCAAGCCCATGGTATGGAAAATTCTCAAGAATAAAATTCTAAAGATGGAAAGGGAAATGAGTCCAATAAGGAAGGAAAATCAAAGTGGTCTATAAAGATTAATGAAGGTATATAGGGAACTCATCAATGAACTTAGATGTTCAAAAAATAAAGAGATCTTTCCAGAAGATGGAAGTAAGGGCATGAGAATGAAACAAAGGATGGATATGTGGTCATAGATCATGACTGTCAAAATAGTGCAAGGAATGCTAAGTTTGATAATGAGCTGCTATGGCAATCTAAAAGCAATAAACATGGATTTTACGTGGAAAAAAAACCAACCACTCGATATCAACTTTTGCAGGTTATAAAGCACTATACAAATATTAGCTATTGTTATTATTTTTAATAATGATTATTTTTATCCAAGGTCCCTTCTAGTTCTAATGTTCTGTGTTACACACTTTCAAATTGCACATTTGTTTCTTTTTTTCCTACTAAAATGGTCAAACTTGAAAGGGTTTTTAAGATCAAAAGTGTTATTATATAAGTTGAATTCCTATAAAATAAGCAGCTATTTTGATATGTCCATTCCAATCTACTGTTTCTTTGAAAAGTAATAACCGACCATTCAATATCAACTTCTTTCAGTATGGAAGTGTTCTGGCCAATTATGAAAACATCTCATTGGAACAATCTCATATTTAAGCTGAAAATAGAACACAGAACCCACTTTACCTAATTTGGTTCATATAAAAATCTTAATTTATAATATTTTGCAGACTCTTCCATTAAAGCTAATGTCATCTTCAACTAAATTATAGAAGAGAATATATATGCAAGACACTTCACCCCATAGAACAGATGCTAACGATATAATGAAAAACTATCATTCTTGCCATAGAGAAACTGAAAATCTAAGAGGGGGACATATCCGGGGCACATCAATTTTCTCATCTATAAAATGAGAATAATAATAGCATCTACCTTCCAGAGTCATTGTGGGAAGTATTTGTAAAGCACTTTGGAAACTTTAAAGTGCTATTGAAACACTAAAATAAAAAAAAAATCATAATTGCACATGTTTAACATATACTGGATTACTTGCCATCTAGGGGAAGGGGTGGAAGGAAAGGAGGAAGAAAAAATTTGGAACATAAGTTTTTGCAAGGGTGAGTGTTGGAAATTATCTATGCATGTGTTTTGAAAATAATTTTTAAAATAAAATAAAAAATCATAAAAGCATGGGCCTATCCAGCCAAGAGGGATTGTAAAGCCAAATAATCTGACATCTGTCTGTCAGATGATGAAACAGAGGTCCAGAGAAAAGAGGGAGCAACAGTCTAAGGTCACACAGAAATGGGACTATAGTCCTATGGATTGGGGACTCTTTCCTTAGCTAACTTTTTTATATTGGTGAAATATGGAACCATATCGGACACCCATTGTTGAAGATCTTGCCTTCCCATGAGAGTTGGGAGGAAAGTGGTCCGGGTCAGCCTTCCACTTTCTGGGTTTCTGCGAGCTGACAAAAGAAGAATGGGATAAATCAGTGTCCATGCCCGGGGAGCATCAAAGAGTTCCTGTGGAGAATATTTGTCACTCCTTACCTTGAGGGAGACAATGATCGTCACAGCTCAGTATAATTTATCTTTCAGGATCTTTTAAGATTTTCTTTTTTGTTGGAAGGGAGTCTGCTTTGAAGGCCTGATTGGATCCTGGAAAGAGACCCTCTCTTCAGAGAGGTCATTGAGTTTAACCCTCTGATTTAATAAACAAGAAAACTAAGGCCACCCAGAGCAGTTCAAAGATTTCCCCAATGTCACATATCAGTGACAGAGCTGGGATTTGAACTCAGATCCTCTGACTTCAACCCCCTAGCAATGGTCCTTTCAGCACCTCTTTCCCTTTACCCTGTAGGGTTGTGAGAAGAGGCTAGCCATCCCTTGGAATCCTTTCCAATCTGGTGAGCAAAGTGCACTCGGCTCCTAAATGCCCCCTCCCCCACTGCCCAGGAACCTCAGAGGAAATGTTTGAATGATTTCTCTAAACAATCCTTTGAACCCTAGACCCCATTCATGATTTAGAAACTCCGTCCAAGCTGCAGATCAGCATGGATGCTTTGGGGATTTTTTTTTTACTCAAGGTCAAACAAGCTCCTGACATGGAACCTTTAAAGTTAATTAGACTGAAAGCCACTTAATATTTCCTTGTTGGCATGACCTACAAGCTGGCAAGGGAACCAAGGGGTGGTGAGTGGGCTAAAAAAAACAATTGTCACTAACAGACCCAAATCTCTGATGCTAATCTTGGGGCATTTGGGGTGGTAGTGTTTCCACATCCTGAACGCAAAATACTACAGAAAGGCACAATATTTTGGGGTGCCATCAAGGCCCCACTCTGCGAGGGAGGATGTGTTGTATGGGGCTCAGAAATAAGCCCCAGGGACTTAAGCCCTTTTTTTGAGGGACCTTGGAGGAAATGGAGAAATAACAGTGAGGGACCTTGGAGGAAATGGGGGTGGGGAAAGAAAGTCTAAGGACTAAAGGGGCTGCTCATGGCCTGGTGGAGAATCTCAGCCTTGCTGCTCTTTTTTAGGTGCCACACTCCACAGCTGGAACGCCTTACACTTACCAGCCTGCTGCATGTATGAGTGATGTGTAATGTTAACTGAGCCCCTGTGTTTCTCCCCGCCAAAGACCACCCGGCCTGTGAAATCTCCAGGGAGAAGCGGGCCCGTCCTGATCAAAAACTCTCTTTGTTGGCTGAAATACAACGTATGTGCCATTAACAAAAACAGTCTTTCTGGGCCTTCTTCTTGTCTTTTTCTGTCTTTTATTTTCTTTTGGTGGGGGGATGCTGACTGCTTTTTATTTAAATTTTCATTTTGCTTATATAAACTCATCTCTCCAGCTCTTCCTGTGCTAGCATTCCCAAGGTAGGAACAGGCGCTGCGATGTTTGGCCCCCAGAGAAATCACTTCAATCTTGCCCTCCCTTCTCCCCGTCAAGCTCCTAAATGAGTTGGGCAGCACCAGGCCAACTGCCCATCAGTAGGTCCCTCCTAAAAATTTCTGCTTGGGTCACCCTCCTTTCCCCCCGCCACTAACACTTTGTCCCACTGGCTCTTGGAGAAGAGGAAGGATGTCATTAACAATGGAAGGAGATGCTGGTCCTTTGGCCAGCGTGTCTCAATTCAGTTGAATTCTATGTAACAAGATTTTATTAAGCACCTACTATGTGCTCGTCGTCAAGTAAGATGCTGAGGATATAAAAACAAAAAATCCTTGGATTCTGCTAGGATGAAATAAGAGGCACACAGAGGGGTAAAACAAAATATATACAAAGCAGAGGAAAAGTAATTTGTGGCAATGAGAGCTGCTAATAACTGGTAGGTGAGGTAGGATCCAGAAATGTCCAGTGAAGGTAGGGAGGGAGCTGAATGCTGAATGGAGCTAGTTCCAAAAGGCAAAGATGAAAAGGTAGAACATTTCAGAAATAAAAGGTAGTCTATGTGATGGCATGGAGAGCAGGGATGAAATGCAACAGACTGGGAAAAGTAAGTTTGGAAAAGACATAGAGTATATAAGGAAAAATAAGATCAAATCAGTCAGAAAAGAGAGGTTGGAGTCAGACTGTGAAGGGTTTTAATTGTAAAGGAGCTTGCAGTTTATACTTGAGGAAAAAGGGAGCCATTGAACTTCTTTAACAGGAGAGCTCCAGGCTGAAACCTACCATTCAATCAACATTCAACAGTCCTGTGAGATAGACACTATTACTATCCCCTTTTTACAAATGAGGAAACCGAGGTTCAACAGGTTGAAGTGAGTTTCACATAGTAAGTAAGCCTCTATGCTGAGGTTAAAAATCTGCTTTTATTGACACTAAGCCAGTCTGGCTGGATCCTTTCAAGTGCTTAATCCATTCTCCCAGACTACAGAGGAAACAATACCAGATCTTGAGTTAGAGGATTTGGGTTTGAATCCCAGCTATGGAAGGAAAAATGGGGAAGGGGAAGAGTCAGTCAATTATCAGACCTGACATCCGGACCCTCATGCTTAAATGTAAGATGCAAAGATGAGAACATATCTAAATCAGGCAATCAGAGAATTTAGACCAGTGACACTTCATCCTTTGGGGATCACGGATCCCTAACATAACAGCCTCATGAAATCTATGAACTAGATGTAGATATGTACATATAAACACATACACATGTGTTTATATGGTATACAAATATCTATATTTTTATTGAGGTATAGACAAATAGCTATAAATATATCTGTTATTCGGTCATGTCTGACTCTGTGATCCTATTTGGGGTTTTCTTGGCAGAGACATTGAAGTGGTTTGTCATTTCCTTCCTCAGCTCATTTTACAGAAAGGGAAATTGAGGCAAACAAGGTTAAGTGACTTGCCCAGGGTCTGATTCCAGACCTGGCACATCGTTCATTGTAGCACTACCTAGCTGCCTAATCTTTAGCAATAAGTAGTTAAATAGAGATAGAGACAAAGATATGTATAAACAACTACAGAAATATAGATGTAGCTAGACACACATATAGGTGTATATATTATATAGATATCTAGATCTCGATAGATAGATATCTGACCTCTGAGTTTAATAATCATAATCATATTTAGCTCTGATCTTGCTACCCAGAATTCAACCTGAAGTGCAATGACTGCATTTATTGAGCTCACCAATCACTGCTGGGTTCCCCTTGATTGTAGGATCCTTTATATGTGGGCACCACACTCTAAAAACACAGTATGAGTGAGAAAGGGGAGAACGAGAAGGGGAAAGGAGAAAAAGAGAGGGGTGAGGAAATGGGGAAGAGAGAAGGATAAA
>JAJPUD010002889.1:61985-74820 GCA_023553655.1 Myrmecobius fasciatus
AAAGGGAAGGAGAGAGACAGAGATATAAAGACAGAAAGAGACAGAGACAGAGAGACAAAAACAAAGATAGAGACAGAAAGATAAAGACAGAGAGAGAAACAAGGAGAGAGCAAGAGACAAAGGGAGAAAGAGAGAGAAAAAGAGATACAGAGAGAGGAGAGATGCAGAGAGACAGAGAGAGCGCAATATAGACACAGACACAGAGACAAACAGACAGAGACAGAAATAGAGACAGAAACCCAAAGATAGGGATAGAGAGATAAAAACAGAGAATGAGAGACAAAATCAGAAGAGAAATAAGGAGAGAGATACAAGGAGAGGGAGAGGGAGGAGAAGAGAGAGACAGAGACAAAGACAGAGACAAAAAGAGTGAAAGAAAGAGAAAGCTCTTTCTCTTGCCTGGTCTCATCAAAATGTCAGCTGCCTGGGAGAGTGAGGTAAGTGGTTATTGGGGAGCCCATGTGCTCCATGGCACCGACTACAAACATGCTCTGCAGAAGTAGTAGGGAGCTTATCTCCAGGACAGCCAGAAAGCTGTGCGATGGAAGTCCCTTGGCGTGGCTGGGGGGCCCACAGAGACATCATGAACCCAATTCCCGTTTGCTAACCATGAGCGTGGTAGGACCACTGCCCTGTGGAGAGTGCACTAAGTCTGGGTCCCCTCTCCCTAGATGCTGTGCACTTGGTCTTGCTTTCTCTTTAAAGTAAAGGTTCCTTTGTACAAACTACTAGATGTTTATTGGTTCAATGGACCCAAGGGATTAGTCAGGGGTGAAAGCACACCCAGAATAAAGTCTTGAGTGGAGAGTTGTAGACAGACACCCCAGTTCTTTGGGAGCATCCTTAGAACCTTAAGGGAGGCATGGTGCCATCCTAGTTCTGGGAGAATAAACCTAGAACATATTCCCCACACAGAGAAAGGATAGACCCCATGCGACTCAGAAGGCCCTCTCCCTGGACCCCTGGCTAGGACCCAAAAGGGGATCCTGTAATTCAGCGTCCAAAAGCAGCCTTAGCCTGGAAGAGAGCCCCCAAAGAATCCAGGTACTCTCCTTCCACTTACCCTTGGTTCCATAACATTGAACCCATTTGGAAACCAGCTTATGAGCGAAATACCAGAGCCAGGGGGCAGAATCAGGAGGAACAGAGGGTGGGAGAGGAGAGGGAAGTGACCAGGAGCCCAACAAGCTTCTTTGTTACTGGAAAAGCTTCCTGCCCATTGGTGTGACCCAAAGTGGTACGGGCGGCAGTGGGCTCCCTCTCACCAGAGGTCTGTGAGGATATTGGAGAGGGGCTTGCCATCCAGTTATGGGCCCCCATCAGTCCGGGGGCAACGACCGAACGGCATGGCTCGCCAGTCTGCCCTCTTGCCCATGGAGAAGGTGGTCCGAGTAAGCTCCAAGGCAGGGAGGGCGGGGTGGGGCCCCTGGCTAGGCTAACCATCTCGGTGGGCAAGGCCAACCTGGAGGAGTCTCCTCCCGCTCCCCCCCATGGGCACCCCCAGGCACACGTGCGCCCACACCCTAGCGATCTGTATTTGTGGATGTTTTCTTCAGCTCTCTGCTCACCAATGGAACCCGTTGTTACTTGTTTGTGCCGGCGAACGCCAGGACTGTCAGCATTTCGGAGCTCCGGGTGCCCAGGGTGGATTCCCTCTGATTCATAAGCCGCCTGGTAACCGAAACCAAGCCGAGGCCTCAGGAATGCTGGGCACTGGGGGGGGGTGGGAGCAGAGAGAGCGAAAAGGAGACAAGTCACATTTTCCCCCACAAGCTAAAAATCCCAGTCTGAGTCTCTCTTTCCCTTCCCTCGTTCCTAACATGGGAATAAGCGGTATTTCCCGGCCTAGTGCCAAGGACAGCTTGGCATCCCTTAAGACCACCTGGCAGCTTGGACGGCATGACCAGGATCCGAATGATCCTCTGCCTAAAATGCGTTGACCAAAGCGCTTGAGCTCAGGGAGGCCGGAGAAACGTCATGGAAGGGAAAGAGGAGACCCCCGGCCTTTGGGGAGAAATGCTCCAAGCACTGAAGACCTGGGACTGACTGATGCTGCAAGAGCCTTGAAGGTCATTGAGAATAAGCCCCTTTGATTGCTGGGGCTCCAGATCCAGGGGGACTGAGAAGCCTGCCCAATGGCACAGGGGGCCTGGAACTCAGGTCCTCAACTTTCCAAGCTCAAGCCCCTCCCCTCCCTTATTTACCCCTCCATTTCAGTCAGCCAGTAAGCATTTATTAAGTGCCATGGCGGGTTGTGTGCCATAGGCCTGCAAAGACAAAAACCAAACAGCCCTGTTCTCAAGTCCCTGTCCTAACTTAGATTTATTCAGGCGACACAACACGGCCGTACAGAGAGAGATACTTAGAAAACACAATCAGATTTGCCCTCGGACACTTACTAGCTGTGTGTTTCCAGACAAGTCATTTGACTTCTGTTTGCCTCAGTTTCCCCATCTGTCAAATGGGGGTAATAGCTCTTCTCTCGCAAGGATCGAATAAAAGAATATTTGCAAAGTGCTTAGCATAGTGTCTGGCATATAGTAACCCATGCCCTATCTACCCATCTATCTACCCAGCTACCCATCTGACAGTCTAACCCTGATCTATCTATCTTTTAAACTCTCTTTCTACCATCATCTATTCATAATCCCCATCTGTCTCTCTGTCTGTTGGTCAGCCGATCTGTCTCTTTATCTACATACATGTAGAGATATGGATGTCTACATATGCATAAATAGGGGTGCCCAGGGAAGACTGGATGACCCCTGGCACCCAGCTCTCACCTCAGGTTCCAAGAAGCTCTGGTGTGTGTGGCAGTCAATGGGCCACCAACTCAAGCCCATGGAGACTTCCCTCCAGGAGAATGGGCACAGGAGAACAATCTGTCCCAACGACCACCAGGAAGTGGCTGAGGTGGGTGCCGTGGAGCCCTGAGAGCCTGATTGGACATCAGAGCTGCCAACGTCACCCACCGCCTCCCGGGCCCTCACCATTACCCCGACTTTTGTCCTGCCACCGTGAAGGGTGAGGCTGGTGACCTTGTCTAGCCCTGCCTCAGTTCACACATGAGTCAAGACCTCAGCTGGGAGGTCACCGATCCCCTAGGTGATGGAGGACGAGCAATGATACATGTGTGTGCCTATGTATACCTATTATCTTGCTATGTATAAGGCTATATCCATAGACTATATGCACATATATATATATATATAGTTGTTTGGTTATTTTTCAGTCATGTCCGACTCTGTGACCCCATTTGAGTTTTCTTGGCAAAAATACTGGAGGGTTCGCCATTTTCTTCTCCAGATCATTTTACAGATGAGGAAACTGAGGCAAACAGAGTTAAGTGATTTGTTCAAGGTCACACAGCTAACAAGTATCTGAGGCAGCATTTGAACTCATGACTTGCTGACTCCAGGCCTGATGTTTTACTCAGCGGCCCCAAAGTTCCCCCAAGAAAGGAAACATTGATTACAAAGAGCCATCGGAGCTTCGTATTCAGACTAGGTGTAGGGAAGCTTCCTTGGGCATCTGGTCTGTCCTTGGTCTGGGGTGGCTCCTGCTGTTCTGGGGTCACTGTAAGGAAGCTGATGCCGAGTCCAAATCCTCCTCTTGGACAAGGAGGGCCACAGGCTCTTCTCCCCCCAATCGATTCCCCCTCGAGGGCTTGGCTAGAACTTCTGCCAGCACCGAACCCGCCTGTCAGCGGAATGCCCGGATTCCAGCCTGATGTGGTCTTTTACACTCTCTCCACAGGGAGGATAATAAGTCATACCCTTGGCACCGAACTTGGCACATAGGAAGCGCCATATACATGTTGGAAAAGCTTATTGTCCGGCACATTCAGGGATATCAACTTAAAACCAACGGAGAAGCTTACCTGTGGCTTCTCAGGAGCTATAACATTCACTGAGTGCTCCCCAGCCCCTCGGGGACCCCCCTAAAACTGAAGGGACAAGTAACCTGGTGAGCCAGCTTGCCGGTGAGGATGGAGACCAGTTTCAGAGCATGGGTTCCATCTCTTTCAGTTCTATATCAATGAGCCAGTGACTGTGTAGCCCTGGCCCACTCCAAACCGAGGGTCTGATTTTACCATGAGTCAATCTCTTGGGTGTCCTCCCCCCCTGAACCTCACAGGGGCTTTTCTGAGAGCTGGTCTGCTAATGCAATCGGGCTCCTCCTAAGACCTCTGGATATTTCCTTCCTATCTAGCTTCCCCAGAAACTGGGTCCCGCCCCCTCCCAATTTTTTTCTAGACACTCTGACTTTCCAGTTTGGACTTCAGTAGTCAGGGAAACTTCCCGGAGTGGGAAGAACATAGGACCGAGAGTCAGAAATTTGGGTTTTCAGTTCCACTAACCCTTCTGCTAACTTGCTGTGTGGCCCCAGGCCAATCCCTTGCCCTCTCTGGAGAGATTTCCCTTTCTGTAAGACGATGGAGCAGGCTGGAGGAGGGTCCCTGGCGCCCCTCTAGTGCGGAGCTTCTGTGGTTCAGGCTGCATGAGGAGACACCTAGGTGTTTGCTGGCTCTCCCGAAATGTTCCTTGCGGCTGGTGGTCACCACGCCAATGATTGAGATCATATGTGTTCTCAAATGTTCGTGGGCGTGCTTCTCCTCCCTAGGACTTGCGTCCAGAGGAAAGATAATTGGCAGCTCGGGGAGGCCCTGGACCTCCAAGTCGGAAAGCCTTCCCTCCCAGGCCCTGCTCCCTAAAGCACCCAGGCTTTCGTGGGACACAGAATTCTGCCGGATGACAAGTCCTGCCATAGCTTAGCCATGTGACATGGCTGGGGAGGAGCTCAGGGCCAGGACCGGTCCCTGAGCATCCAGGAGGTGAAAAGCCCACAAACAGGGAGAGCTCCGAAAGGGAACGAGAAGAGGGGCTGATGTCCCTTCAGACAAGCAGAACCCTCTCCCAGTGTTGTCTCGTGAGAGATTTTACAGTCTCATAAGGTGGGGATCCAAATTATATCAACTCTCTAGGTGAGGAAACTAAAGGCAAGACACTGAAAGTTACCCAGCAGCCCATGGCAGAGTGCCTTGCCCAGAGTAGACACTTAATAAATGTTTACTGATTGATTATCTTGCCGGGAACAAAGCCAGGAAGTGGCCAACGTGGAGACTCAAATCCAAGTCTTCCTTCCCTGGTTAACTCTGCCCCTCCTCACCCCATGCTGATGTCCTTCCTCCCCTCCTTTTCACTGATCTACATCCTGCCCATCCCTTAACTGTCCCAGAATCTCAGAGCTCGAGGGAACCTTGGGGATGAACATCCAACATGGGTCTGACCAAGCATCCAAGCAAATGGGCAACAAATGCCCCCCACCCACAGAGAAGAAGAAGCCCACTACCCCCTGAAAAAGCCAGACACACTGTCAGGGCATTCTTCCAGACTCCATTCTCTAAATACAGCCTCGAATGGCTCCGCTCTAGCCTCAGTTTACCCAGGAAGCCGCCTTCAGCTATTTCAGACCACTGGGCATCTCTCCTTCCCTGCACTGTCCCATCACATTTCATGTGTGCCCTTCAGAGCCTTGCAAGCAGAGATCTTCGGGATCCAGCCAGAGGCCCAGTATGAGGCAGCTCTATGATATGGCAGACAAAAAGCGAATGTCCTCTTGGACTGGTTGAAATGAGACCAAGAGAGAACTGCCTTCAAGGATCACGAGGGCGGTGATCCAGAACAGGGATGAATCTTGTTCTTGCTGGCTCCAGGGGGAGAAATCAGGATCAGTGTTAGACAGGAGGATAAAGATCCAGTAAGGTAGAAGTGGCCATTATGTAAGTAACAGCTAACCAGACATGAAATGGGCAGACAGGAAACAGATGGATCAATAGATCACTGATGAGAGCTACCTAGCCAGCTAGCAAGATAGATCAATAGATAAATAGATAGATGGATAGATTGATAAACAGATGCTGAATAATCATTATTCAGTCACATTGGACTCTTTGGGACTCCATTTGAGTTTTACTGGCCAAGAGACTGGGGTGGTTGGCCATTTCCTTCTCCGACTCATTTTACAGATGAGGAAACTGAGGCAAGCAGTGCTTAGGGTCATATAGTTAGTAAGTTTCTGAGGCCAGATCTGAACTCAGATCCTCCTAATTCCGGTCCCAGCACTCTCTCTTAGCCAATGGATAGATGGAACATTTATTAAACACTCTTACTTGTATTTTTTTACACTGGGCTAAACCCTGCTAGCCACATACAAACAAACAAGTCAATCCTTGCCCTCAAGAAGGTTTCATTTTCAAGCCAATACACAAAGGGGCTCTCGAAAGGGGATGGGGAGAACAGCATGGGTGCAGATGATTGGAGAGGGACACAGAGGATTTCTTTGGGCCATGATAAGGCAAAAGCTCACTTCCCAGAGAGAATCCCTCTCCAGGGCTAGCTGAGAATAGAGCTGAGGCTAGAATCCAAGTTTTTTGGCTCCCAAACTAGTGCTCCTTCCAGTTGACCATACTAGAACTGGGCAAAACTTGTTAGAATTGTGCACAAACTAAGGCTGGAGAGGTTCTGCGGGAAGTCAAGAGATGTTCCTTGAATAAACCCCATATGCCATCTACCTTGCCTGCTCAAGATCCACACCCCACCATTTCTTGGTCAGAGTTAAACTTGCCTCATAGAAGGGAGACCTCCATAGAAGGGAGAGATTCACTATGGGAACATCTGTCCACCTCCCTCAGTATCAGACATCCTTAACCATCTTTCCCACTCAGTTTCCCTCATCGTCACTCCACTCCCCCCTTATTGTCTTCTGCCATTAGATCTTAAGCTCCTTGAGGGCAAAAACTGCTGGGGGGGGGTTATTTGTATCTGCAGAGCTTCATACAGTGCCTAAAGCATAGTAGGTGCTTCATAAGTGTTCATTGACTGTAAATTGACTATCCATACAGGAACCAATATCTGTTACAGTGTTTCACTGGGCTGAGGGCTTGGAAAAGCCAAGCCAGCTTGACTTGTTTTCCCATAATCCATTGAGAAGGGTGAATCACACTTTCTCCAAAAGTCCTTTCCAGTGTTAATGACATTTCTTCAAAGGAAAGGATGATGACACTAGGAGGAGGGAATGTCTCTAGCCCCCTGGTGGTCCAGGGCTTCAGATGTAATAGTCTATCGAGATGGCCTCCCTGCCGAATGCAATTCATCTTTAATACACATCTTTTCATCTCCGAGTCCCACTTCACAGCAAGGGGTGGCTCCTGACCCATGAAGCTGGAAACAGCTCTCAGGCATTCCCCAAAACCAGCATGGGGCCTTCAGGAAAAAGAAAACTCAGGAATAAATGGGTTCTTCCCATAAACCAAGACCCGGTCCATGAAAGACCCTACTTATAGATTCCATCAAGTCTTGCCACAGCCGTGTCATTCTACCTTATGGGGCTAACATAAAAAAGCAAGAAGAATTGACTCCCATTTAGTGGTTATTGGTGATTATTACTCCAAAATGGGCCTTTGGTAGACATCTTGGTAACTAATTATGGGGGAAGGGGTGTGAGAGAAACAGAGACAGAGATGAGAAAAAGAGAGAGAAATGTAAAATGATGGGGGGAGGGCAGGAAAGGTCTCAGGTAGAAGATCAAAGTAGATATCAGTCAGTCAATTTTGTAGTGGTGGTTCAATCATATCCAACTTCATGACCCCAATGGAGGTTTTCTTGGAAAAAAAACCACTGGAGAGTTTGCCGTTTTCTTCTCCAGCTCATTTTACAGATGAGGAAACTGAGGCAAATATGGTGAAGAGACTTACCCAGATTTGAATTCAGAAAGATGAGATCTTCTTGACTCCAAGCCCAGTGCTATATGTACTGAACTATCTAGCTTCCTAATAAATGTTTATTAACCATCTATTGTGCTTCAGACACTGTGCCAAGCACTGGAAATTTAAAAAAAGGCAAAAAGACAATTGCTGCTCTCAATTAACACACAATCTAACGGGAGAGGTAACAAGCAAACAAACGTGTGCAAACCACAGCAACAAGAGTATGTGAGGATCAACAGTGATGGACTCAGCTCTTCCCAGCAATGCAGTGATCCAAGACAATTCCAATAGACTTGGGATGGAAGCATCCAGAGAGAGAACTATGAATGCAGATAGAAGCATAATATTGTCACTTTTTTATTTGTTTGTTTGCTTTTTCTTTCTCGTGGCTTTTCCTTTTTGTTCTGATTTTTCTCTTTCACAACATGAAAAAATATGGACATATGTTTTTTCCTTATTTTTTATTAAAGCTTTTTATTTTTCAAAACATATGCATGAATAATTCTGCGACATTAAACCTTGCAAAACCTTGTGTTCCTATTTCCTCCTCCTTTCCCCACTCCCTCCCCTAGATGGCAAGTAGTCCAATATATGTTAAAACATGGTAGAAATATATGTTAAATCCAATATATGCAGACATATTTAGGCAATTATTGTGCTGCGCAAGAAAAATCAAATCAGCCAGAAAAAAAATGAGGAAAAAAAATAAAATGCAAGCAAACAACAACAAAAAAAAGTAAAAATGCTATGCTGTGAACCACCCTCAGTTCCTTCGGGCCTCTCTCTGGATGTAGATGGCTCTCTTCATCACAAGATCATTGGAACTGGTCTGAATCATCTCATTGTTGAAGAGAGCCACATCCATCAGAATTGATCATGATACAGTCTTGTTGTTGCTGTGTACAATGATCTCCTGGTTCTGCTCATTTTACTCAGCATCAGTTCCTGCAAGTCTCTCCAGGCCTCTCTGAAATCCTCCTGCTGGTTGTTTCTCACAGAGCAATAATGTTCCATAACATTCATAGACCATAATTTGTTCAGTCATTCTCCAATTGATGGGCATCCATTCAGTTTCCAGTTTCTAGCCACTACAAAAAGGGCTGCCACACACATTCTTGCACATGTGGAGCCCTTTCCCTCCTTTAAGATCTCTTTGGGATATAGGCCCAATAGAAACACTGCTGGGTCAAAGGGTATGCACAGTTTGGTAACTTTTTGAGCATAGTTTCAAATTGCTCTCCAGAATGGTTGGATCTGTTCACAACTCCACCAACAATGTATCAGTGTCTCAGTTTTCCCATATCCCCTCCAACATTCATCAGCTTTAAATTGGCCCATCTCACATTTCCTTCAAGCTCCTACAATTCTGCTTCACTCATGGAGCCCAGCGCCTTCTTTAATGCGGGCAGGCCGTGCTGGGAGATCCTGTGCCCATGTCTCTCATGTCTCACAACTGATCCCAGAGTTCTTCAGAGAGATCTTAAGACTGTGTTCTGGTATAAATTCTGGCCTCCATGTGAGGGCTTGCCTTGTATGAGTTCTCCATAAAATAGCCTTTTAGGCAAATGTGCTTTTGACATTCAAACAACATGGCCAGACCTTGGACTTGCGTTCTCTGCAACAACAATAAGTTTGGAAATATGTATACATATATTCGATTTGCCAATATTTTAACATTATTAACATGTAGTGGATATCCTGCCATCTAGGGGAGGGGTGGGGACTGGGGGGAAAAATCTGTAACAGAAAGCTATGTAAGGGTTAATGTTGAAGAATTACCCATACATATGTTTTGCAAATAAAATAAAATTAAAAAAAAAAGAATAAAAGTCTTTCCTGGCTCTTTTCTACAATGAACAATGAGGTGATTTGGGCCAGTTCCAATGGTCTTGTGATAGAGAGAGTCATCTACACCCAGAAAGAAGGCTGTGGGAACTGAGTGTGGAGCACAACAGAGCATTTACACCTTTTTGTTGTGGTTTGCTTGCTTGTTTTTTTCTTTCTCATTTCTTTTTCTTTTTTGATCAAACTTTTCTTGGGCAGTATATTTGGGGAAATATGTATAGAAGAATTGCACATGTTTAACCTATATTGGATTACCTGTTGTCTAAGGTGGGGGGGAGGGAGGGAGGAAGATTTGGAACACAAAGTTTTGCAAGAGTGAGTGTTGAAAACTATCTTTGCATATATTTTGAAAATATATATTAATCAGTATTAAATTAACAACTAATATTATTAAATTAATAATTTAAATATAAAGTATATATATGTATATATATTTTAAAAGAATAAAGGTTCTTGAGAGCAGGGATCTACTCTTTCTTTGTAGACTCAGTTTGGTGGCTCAAACCCAAATGCCAAGTAAATGTTTCTGGATTGAAGAAATTCAATCCATTGGGAGATGTCAATGACATTGTTCCTGGACTTAGTTTTATTCCTGTGTCCTTTCTCCTCCTGCTCATTTCATGAGAGACCAAGGGAGGGTGGGGACTGAGAAAACTGGATGGGAATAAGCCCTGAGAATCCTTGGCAATTTGCTAGAAAAAACCTCTGAAAGTGGTCTTAACTTTTTTGAAAATGTTTTGTATGACTTCCCATGTGTCTTCTCAATGAGTGGGGGGGGGGAGAAAATCTGGAACTCAAAGTTTTAAAAACAAATGTTAAAAATTATTTTATATGTAATGGGGAAATGAAATATTAAATTATTTTTAAAAGCTAAGAAGTGATTTTTTTTAAAAGAAATAAACAAACAATGAAAAAAATAAATAAAAATGGTCTTGGCTGGGGACGATTAAACATTGAAACATTAAGCAGGGTCCTTGAGGTTCACTCATATTTCAATCAGCTCTGACTTTCTATAAACTCATTTGGGGTTTTCTTGCAAAGATACTAAATGGTTGGCCATTTTCTTCTGCAGCTCATTTAATTGATGAGGAAACCGAGGCAAGCAGGTGAAGTGATTTGTCACACAGCTAGTGGCTGAGACATTTGAGCTCAGGAACATCACTCTTCCTGACTCTAGACCCAGTATTCTGTGGGCTTTGGGGCCCCCTAACCGCCCCCTATTAAGCAGGGAGCCAGAGGCATTTTAAACTCTAAGTCAAAGTGAGGGCTGTGAAAAAGGCTTTGCCCTGGGTGACCAGGAAGTAGAGACAAATGCTGGCACACCTGAAGGCCCTCCCAAGGCCTTGGCATCTGGGGAGAAGTCCTTTCTAGAGAGAAAATACCCATCCCAGCCAAGGCTTTAAGAATGAGATTGCCTGGGGGCAGCTAGGTGGCACTATAGCGGATAGAGCACCATCTCTGAAGTCAGGAGGACCTGAGTTCAAATCTGGTCTCAGACACTTCCTAGCTGTGTGACCCTGGGCAAGTCACTTAACCCCAATTGCCTCAGCAAAAAAGCAAAAAAAAAAAAAAAAAAATGATTTCCTTACATCCCGAGGGTGTTTTTCCCTTTAATCCCAAGACTAAGACAGCAAAGGCCCCAAGTTTGGGAGCACACAGCCCTGCCAGAGACTACAAACCACTCACACATCTAGCAGGGGGCACCTAAGTCAATGGAAACAATGTGTCTAAGGTCAGATTTGAACCCAGGTCCTCCTGACTTCAGGGCTGGTGCTCTATCCACTGAGCCACCTAGCTGCCCCTTCCTCCATTCTTTTGAAATGCTTTAGATGAATTTCTCCCGTAGCAGAAGGAACGCTTAGGCGCTTTTCCCATTTTACACCTCTTATTCTGATCGGGAAATCCAGATCAGCATTCAACAAGTCTTTTATGAAGCACACAGTAGGGGCTTCCCATGGGAGTCGCCTCATGTTGGGCACCAGAAACAAGCCAGTCCTTCCCCTCAGAGGCTTCCTTTCCACTGGGAGATCCCACCAAAGCCCCGATAATAATGCCATGGTTCCTTGATTCTCAGGGGCTCGTCCACCTCTTGCCATCAGCTGATGGAGAGGGGGCAGTCGGGCTGTGAGGCTCCTTCCAACATAAAAAAAAGCTCTTGGGCAGCTGTCCAGACTCCTGGAGCTGTCTTGGTCAAAGCAGTGGAGGCCGGTCTGTCCGGAGATGAGGCTCCTCACAAGGTTTCCGGCCCATCCTCACTCCGACAGTAAATGGCCTTGCAGCATCTAACACTTCCTCCTTTAGTGGAAGTCCCAAAATAGAAGAAGCTTCAGCCCCTTCATTCATTCTCTTGTTTTCCTTAAAGAGGAAGTGGGAGGATCGAGAGCTGCCGGGAGGAAATGGGGAGACAGTGAGGAACAGAGGAGAAAATGGGAGGGACAGAAGAAGTGGGGCTTACCATGTCAGAGGCGAGCCCAGAAAGCCCCGAAAGAATGGGGGAGACAAGACCCACACAGATCTCTGCTTGGAAATCTGACCCATCAGCCCCCTGCCCCATCCCGCTGTCCGGCCGTTCCCTGGATTTCACACACATGGTGTGACCATGGCGCCTTCATGCAGGCTGCCCCTTCCCCACCTGGAAAGCCTGCCCTTCCCATCATTTCAGAGGCCATGCTCTCAGGGTGAACTTTCCAAGTGCGAGTGTCTCTTCCACCATATAGGGGAGAGACACTGTCCCATTTATTGGGGATTATTATTGTTGTTGTTGTTATTATTTGTCTCTCCCATTTATTTTGTCCCAACTTGTTTCTGTAGCTGTTGATTATTATTATTAAATGTCCCTCCCATGTATCTGTAGCTGTTGATTGTCTTTATTATTAAATGTCCCTCCTATTTATTTTGCCCTGACTTGTTTCTCTAGCTGTTGATTATTATTATTAAATGTCCCTCCCATTTATCTGTGGCTGTTTATTGTCATTATTATGAAATGTCCCTCCCATTTATTTTGTTCCAACTTGTTTCTGTAGCTGTTTATTATTATTAAATGTCCCTCCCATTTATCTGTAGCTGTTGATTGTCATTATTATTAAATGTCCCTCCTCTTTATTTTGCCCTGACTTGTTTCTCTAGCTGTTGATTATTATTATTAAATGTCCCTCCCATTTATCTATGGCTGTTTATTGTCATTATTATTAAATGTCCCTCCCATTTATTTTGTCCCAACTT
>JAJPUD010002889.1:81159-94828 GCA_023553655.1 Myrmecobius fasciatus
ATGTCCCACCCATCTTACTCCTCTCACCTCTAAATCAGTCTATGGCATGGGGTGGATTTGAATCCGGGGCCCTGACTCCAAAGATGTCCTACCTATCTTACTCCTCTCACCTTGTCCGTAACATAACAAACACTGAATATGTGCTTGTTAAGTTAAATTGACTTTTTGCTTCTCCCTCAATTCAAATTTGCCCAGGCAGCACAAGGCCCCCCAAGCTGCGGGGCCGGGCCTTCCTGTGCCGGGGACGCATCAGCGGACTGCACGAGGCTGACCAGAAACAAGAGCACGGCGTCCCCGCTCCCCCCGCAAATGGAGGGGCCCGCTTCTGCAGGGACGGACAGCCCCAGCCACATCGTCCTTCTCAGCCAGATGCCCAATGGATGAGGGGCCAGACCCATCTTTGCCCAGGCGGGTTTGTCGTGGCCCATCCCGCGCCTCTCGGCTAGTCAGGGAGCCTCCGGCTCGGGCCTTGCCCGGAGATTCGCTCTTTTTTTCCATCATTTTATTGTGTGGAGGAATTTGAGAAAGTCTGCTTCATCCCAAGGCAGGAAGGGCGTGGGGGGGAAAGCCTGAATTAGCATCTCCCCAGACTCCCTTCTGGCCAGCAAGGCCAGCGGGAGAGGCCTTCTCCTCCTCGCTGGTCTGGAACAGGGTTGGGGGAGCCCCTCTCCTCCTCGCTGGTCTGGAACAGAATATTGGAGGGAGCCCCTCTCCTCCTTGCTGGTCTGGAACAGAATTTAGGAGGGAGCCCCTCTCCTCCTCGCTGGTCTAGAACAGAATTTAGGAGGGAGCCCCTCTCCTCCTTGCTGGTCTGGAACAAGATTGGAGGGAGCCTCTCTCCTCCTTGCTAATCTAGAACAGAATTTAGGAGGGAGCCCCTCTCTTCCTCGCTGGCCTAGAACAGGATTGGGGGACACCCTTTCTCCTCCTCACTGGTCTGGAACAGAATTTAGGAGGGAACCCCTCTCCTCTCTGGTCTGGAGTGGTGTTCAGGGGTGGGGGTGGCTATGAGTCCACAGGCCATTTTGGGGGGCTGCCTTTCCTGTAAAGGCACTGAGTTAAAACAGTAGGATTTGGTTTCACAGCAGCCAGGCTCACTGGGAGGGGGGGATTGTGGGGCCAAAGACCCCGGCCCCCAACTTTCTTCTTTAGGTGCCTCTGCCAGATAATCGACGGGTTTCAAAAAGCCATTGGGAAGCCTTTGCCGCTGATTTATGGGCTCCCAGCTGATCGTGCCCCGTGATTCATGGCATTTCATTAGGGCGCTGAGACCGGGCCGCTTCCTCCCCATGTGCATGCCGCGGCCTGCTGGAAGCGCCGCTCCCCCCTCGGCAAATAGCCCCCATTAAAGGAGCAGACAAAAGGGCCTCTCAGCTGCTTCCACAGTTTCCCACGTGTGGGGCGGCAATTGGAAACTTCCTTTCCCTAAGTCCCAACTTCTGAATTAGAATTTATGAGTGGGGGGCCTTTGGTGTCAGGGCCGGCCGGCCGAGGGGACACAAGGGCATCCTTTGATGGATAGGGCTGCTGCAGGGAGAAGGGGCCCCAGGAAAGGATCAGAAAGGGGGCCGCGGACAATGGGCTGAGGCCCTGACTCGGCCCCACAGAGCCATATAGCCGGCTTTATGAAGGTGAACAAACAGAGGGGACCCAGGCCCGGGGAGCTAGAGTTAGACTTCTATTTTTAGGGCCCTGTCAGGGCTCACCCGGGTGGCCGTCCTACCTGGGTGAATGAGCGCGAGGATTCTGTACCATGGCGGGGTGGGGAGGGGGGCAGGGGCACTAGACAGATCCAGGAAGCCGGGAGAGGGAGACATGCTGGACCACGTGAGGGCCTTGGGGGCTGAACGTTCAGCCTGCGTGCCCCATGGGATGCTGGGAAAACCTCTGACCCCGTGTGAGCCTCAGTTTCCTTCTTTGTCACCCAGGGAGAACAATCCTGCAGCACCCCGCTCCCACACACAGCTCTGCTGAGGGTCGCCGGAGATCACTCCTGTGAAGGGCGAGGGAAACGCCATCTCCTGTGCCAGAGACGCCCCGTGTGGCTCTCTGGGTCAAACCTTCCTGCGGGGAGGCGCCCTTGTCTTGGGGGGGCTCTGAAATGGGGGAGAGCGAGCTTTCCTGCCCCAGGGGGTTCCTCCATCTGGCCAGACGCACAGCCCTTTGAGGGCAGGGTGTGAGACTCATCCAAACTTTGGGGGACTCCCTCCCCCCCACACATACACACACACGTGTGTACACACACATTTACACAATGCACATACACACACATATACACATGTATGCACACAATACACTGCACCCCCAAATCAGAACAGGTCCTGTCCAGGCCTTTGTGACACCAAAAAGACTCCCTCCTGCAGTCTGAGCGCTGGAAGAGATCTGGGGGTTTGCTTGTCCTCATTTTACATATAGGGAAACTGAGGCCCAGAGAAATGGCATTCCTTGCCCAAAGTTACCGAGGTAATCAATGATGGAGGCAGGATTCAAACACAGGTTCTGTGCCTCTAAATTCAGGGCCTTTTCCAGGGAACCCTATTGCCTCCACTCTCTAACTGCTGGCCAAAATGTTTGGAGGGGAGGAGGGGAGGGCAGGGAGCCAGGTCTACACTGTTCTAGGTTGCCAAAGTCCCTGGCCATAAAGAGCTTATTCCCTCTTCCTATAAGTAAATGCAAGTACTTGCTTACAAACAAATAGACAATGAAATAAATGATGGATGGATGAATCGATGAACAAATCTATGATATATAAGGAAATAGAATGAGCAGCTGGACAAATGAATAACAAATGAATGAATGAATGAAAACATAAATAAAACCAATAGATAAATGGATAATCAAATGAGCAAGTACATCGATACAAAGCATCTGCAAAGAAGAGACTGCCGGGAAGCAGGAGCTTTCCGTACCCTGCGCGTCCGTCCGTCCTCCGAAGCAGGATGCGAGCGTCATCTCTAGGTGCCCGCCTTCTACCTGTCCTTCCGAGCCATCTCAAATGCCATCTGGGCAAACAAGCCAAAGCAGCGTAAGTGGGAGATGGTCCATGGAGGGAAGGCTCTAGAACCAAAGGGGATGGAGAAAGGCTTCCTGGGAAGGGGGGATACCTGCAGGAAGCCAGGAGGCAGACGTGGCGTGGGAGAGCATTGCCATGGGGCAACAAGCAGGGAAGATGCTCAGAGTCGGGAGATGGCTGGTCCTGTCTGAGGAAATGGCCACAGGCAGGTGGGGCCATGCAGGGGTATGGGGGGGGCAGGTCATAAGGGATTTGGAGGCTTCTATTTCTGACCCTCTAGGCAATAGGGAGCCACTGAAGTTGAAGGGGATGGTGTGGTCAGATCTGTCCCTTGGGAAGATCAAGTTGATGGCTTAGTGGAAGGTGGGTTGGAGTCAGTATCCCAGACATGAGGTGATAAGACAAAGGGGGGGTGTGAAAGAGATGATACGGGGCACGAGAGCGCGAGCCCAAGAACACAGGAGACGTGATTGCTTCCTACGGTCACCGGGAAGGGTTTGGGGCAGAGATCGTGAGTTGCGGGCGTGTGGAGCTTGGGAAGTCTGCCGGACGTCCAGTGTGGGACACCCACCAGGCAGCTGGAGATGCACGATGGGAAGGCGGGGGGAGTTTGGGGCAGGAAAGGCGGGTTTGAGATCATCCGCGGAGACGTCGTCCTCGTGAGCCCTTTACAGTCCCGGCGAGCTGGTCATTAAATCATGGCGGCCGATGAGAAGCAGAGGCACAAGGACGGAGGGCCCCGGACAGTCCCGAGGAGCCTCTGCTGTCTCAGGCTTGATCTGGAGGAGGCTCCAGCAACGGAGGCAGAGAAGGAGCCGGCAGAGAGGTAGGAGGAGGCGGGCAGAGAGAGTGGCCGCCGGCTCCCGAGGGGCGAGGGTGCATCCGAGCAGAGATGGGGCCGGAACTCCGGTCACCCTTCTCCCTGACCAGGACCCTTTGCAGCCCTCCCTGCTGCTCCTCCCCCACAAACAGCCCAAGTACAGTTAGTGCCTGATCTCGGGGTCTCCCCAAGCACCCACACAAGGTCTCATCGTCATGGCTCCGTCAATGTTTGTGCTTAGCATACAGTGAGTGCTCAATAGATGCTTCCAATTGTTGCTCGATTGGACAAACGAACCCGGGGATGAGAGATTGGATGGAGGCTGAGGCCTCCGGGTTCTCCCGGGACCCCTTCACTCCCTGCCAAGGCTCCCTTCTGACACCGTCCAGCTCTCCCCACAACTTGCCCAGCCCTCAGCTCCAGCCTGGAAATCCTAATTATCGGGGTGGACTCCCCGGCAGACCAGGAGAGATCTGAGCAGAGGGGGGTCCCCGGCAGCTTTCTCCCGAGATCAGAGGAGCCTTTTCCGCGTCCGAGCCGGGCCCGGGGGCACCTGGCTGCTGCACTGGACGTCCGTCCTCCGAGGACGGTCCCAGCATGCTCCGCTCCTCTGCGTTCCCCTGGGAATCCGCGGCCCGCGATGAGTCAGTTGGCACGGGGCCTCAGGCCCCCGAACGCCGACCTCGGTGAACCGGACCTGGAATCCCAGAAATGCCATGTGGTCAGCGGCAGGGCTCGCCTCCCGTGACTCAGCAGAAAGAGGCCGGGCCCGTGTGCCCGGCAAGGTCTCCGGCCCGCTGGCGGCCCGCCCCGGACACCCTGCTTCTGGAGGACGGCAGCCCAGCTGTGACCCCGGGCTGATACCTGCCCCAGACGCAGCGATGGAGGGACCGGCCCCGGCCCCACATCCCGGGACAGCTGCGTCCCTGCCACGTGGCCCCGGCATGGCACAGACCCAGAGCTCAGATGGAGGGCCCCGGCTGACCCCAGCTGCCTGGGGACAGCAACGAGCCAGGTCTCCAGGCGGAGCCGTAAGGCCCCCTCCGGGAGATGACTCGTGGGGGACAATCTGATGGTGTCCTGAAGCACAGGACGATGAGGAGGGGGCTTCTGGAGACAGGGGCCAGCCTCTGCACCAAGGCCCCCCCCCGGGGAGGGGGACGCCCCCACCTCCTCAGACACCTCTTTTGGGCACAGCCCTCATGTCTGGGGAGGAGGTCCCCATCAAGCCTCCATCATCGCCTTGGCAGCTTCCCTCCATCGTTCCTGGCTCTGTCCTTTCAGGACAAGGAGGAATAAGCACTTATTGAGCGCCTACTGTGTGCCAGGCACTTTTATCAATTGTGACCTGCTCTATCAAGCCAAGTAGGGCTGGACTCTGCCCCGTATGACTTGAGGAGATCTAGCAAGTTCCTCTTCAGCGAGATCTTTTTCTAGATCAAGCTCCCTGGGCCTTCAACCTCAAAGGGAGTTGATTAGTCTTGCTCGGTGTCTCTGTCTAATTTGCATGTGTCTCTCTGCCTGTCTCTCTGTGTCTGTCTCTATCTCTGTCTTTGTCTCTGTCTCTCTCTGCCTTTCTGTGTCTCTGTCTCTGTCTGTCTCTCTCAATGCCTCTCTGTCTCTCTCTCTGTTTCTCTGTGTCTCTGTCTAATTTGCATGTGTCTCTCTGCCTATCTCTCTGTGTCTGTCTCTATCTCTGTTTATCTTTGTCTCTCTGTCTCTCTGCCTTTCCATGTCTCTATTTCTGTCTCTGTGTATGTCTGTGTGTATCTCTGTCTCTCTACCTCTCTCTGTATCTCTCTCTCTCTCTCTGTCTCTGTCCTAGAGGACGGACCAGACACAGATGGGAAAGGCATGAAGTGGGAGATTTGGGCCCCAGTCGAACTCGCTTTCTGTAAGAGCATCCCAAAGTTGGGGGGCTGCCTCCGAATTAGGGTTAGCGAGATCCCCCACTTTGGAGGGCAGCTAGGTGGCGCTGCACTGGATAGAGCACAGGACGGGAGGGCTTATCTTCCCAAGTTCAAATCTGACCTCAGACACTGACTAGCTGTGTGACCCCAGGTAAGTCACCTCATGCCTCAGTTTCCTCGTCTGTAAAATGAGCTGGAGAAGGAAATGGCCAACCATTCCCTCATCTCTGCCACAAAACCGCCCAACGGGGTCACCCAGAGGGAGCCATGGCTGAAAGTGGCTGAACAGCAAGCGCAATAGCCACATTGGAGGTCCCGGAGCCGGGATGGCCCCTCCTGGGCGACTCGGCGCTGGGCGCTCTTGATCAAGTGTGGGCTGGAATGGGTGACCAGGGAGGTCCCTTTCAACTCTGAAAATCCCGAGGGTGTTGACCCCGCTCGCTGATGTCTCCCATCTCTGACAGTCTGCGATTCTGTGAAGTCCGACCACAGGGCATCGGCTGCCCTTTGACCCCGGGCAAGCAAAGATCAGTCACTTAATAAACAAGTCTTTATGGAGTGCCTACGATGTTATTGAGCTCAATAAATATTTGCGTATGGATTGATGGGCCCTTTACCCTCCCTCGGCCGGGCCCGGGAGGGATCCCCAAGCGGGGCGGCCTGGCTCTGAGCACAGAGTGCTCCTGGGGGAAGGAAGCCCGAACCCTAAGGAGCAATGGGCAGCCTCGGTCAGGGCCAGGTGGGGGGCCCGGGTCCGGGGAAGAGGCTGCAGGAGGGGAAGCCGGGGGAAGTCCTTCTTGGGTCCTTCCTTCTTCTCCCCTTCCCCTTCCTCTTGCCTCGTGAGTCCATCAAGGCAAGGTCCTTGCTCTCCGTTGTGCTTTTAGCTGGTGGACACTAATCCTCAGAGAGGGGATATCAAGGGACAGTGAAGGGACTCTAACCATCCCGCCCACGGAAAGGCAGGGGCCGGTGTTAACATCAGTAAGAAAGGCCCCGGAGGGGAGCCAGGGAGAACTCTGTTCAAGTCCCACCTCTAACTGGAAACTGGGGGGCTGGGGGGAAGGGGCCTTAACCTCTCAGTGCCCACTCAGCCCCCTAACCCGCTCTGGGAGCGCTCTGCTTGGAAGCAAGCTCGGCTAGAGCCTCTCCGGAGCACCAGCTCCCGTGTGCTCTCTCCACTGATAGGCTGGCAGTCTCTCTCTGACTCTCTCTGTCTCTCTCCATATCTCTGTGTCTCTGTTTCTGTCTCTCTTTAGTTGTGTCTCTGTGTCTGTCTCTCTACCTCTGTGTATCTCTTGTCTCTGTGTCTCTACCTGTCTCTGTGTGTATCTCCATCTCTCTCTCAATGCCTCTCTGTCTCTCTCTGTTTCTCTGTGTCTCTAATTTGCGTGTGTCTCTCTGCCTGTCTCTCTGTGTCTGTCTCTATCTCTGTTTATCTTTGTCTGTCTCTTTCTGACTCTCTGTGTCTCTATTTCTGTCTCTGTGTGCATCTCTGTCTCTCTGCCTCTCTGTGTGCCTCTGTCTCTGTCTCTTTCTGACTCTCTGTCTCTGTCTCTTGTCTTTTTCTCTCTATTTCGGTCTCTATCTTTCTCTTTCTTTGCGTCTTGTCTGTTTCTCTCTCACACTCTTCCTGTCTCTCTGTCTTTGTCTCTGTCTCTTTCTGACTATCTGTGTCTCTATTTCTGTCTCTGTGTGCATCTCTGTCTCTCTGCCTCTCTGTATGTCTCTGTCTCTGTCTCTCTCTGACTCTCTATGTCTCTCTGTGTCTCTGTCTATCTGTTTATCCCAATCTCTCTGTCTCTGTTTCCCCTCTCTCTCTCCATCTCTCTATTTCCCTTCTCTCCCTCCTAGTCTTGGGTTAGTTCAGTGCATTGGGAAGAGTTTGGGGAAACTCAGGCTCTGGGTTCGAATGGGAGATCTGCTTCGGTCTCCCTGCCTGACTAGAGGTTCCTTCCGTCTCTGAGCACGGTTTTCTTCTCTGTGTAATGAGAAGGGCAGAGCTCCCGGCTTCAAGTCCTTGGTTCCGGTTTTGCTGATTTGAACCAGACTTCCAGTTCTGAGCTCCCTGGACAGTGCTCTTGGAAAGCCTAGAACCTCAAACAATAACGATCATCAGAAAACCAATAGTAATACTCACTGAGATTCGCTAGAACCTTATAAGCCCAATTTTATCTGATCCTTGTGTTCGTGACACGAGAAAAGCTATTATGAGCTCCTCCTCACAGATGGAGAAACTGAGGCCCGGAGATGTTCAATGCAAGGCCTCCATCTAGGTCTCTCTCCATGGTCACAGGGCTCCCTGCCTCCCTGCCTCCCTGCCTCCCTGCCTCCCTCCATGCTGAAAGGACTGGCACGGGGGCGGGACCTGGGAGGGGAGCTGGTTCTTGTGCAGCCGCCAGCTCTCATACCTTGGAGGTGCCGCCACCCACACACACAGGAAGGGCAAACTACAAGGAAATACCCGTTGGGGCAAACACGGGGAATGGATCCAAAGTCTGAAACCCTTGAGACAGCTCCCAGAAAATCAATTGGGAAAAGCCGAGTCAGAATTTGGGGGAGCCACTTGACCCTCCGACCAAAAAAAAAGATAATAAATAATAGATAATAACTAGAGACCCTCCTCAAACCTCAGGGCATGGAAGGACCAGAGATCAGGGAACTGGACCCTCTTGGAAACTGAGGCAACCCATGAGGGGAAGGGATCTGCCAAATTAGGGCGCCGGAAGCCAGTTTCCCTCGATCGTATGAAGTCCAGAGTCCTTTCTGCTCCCCCAAGCTACCCATAGGATGTGCTTGGGATAATTGGATTTCTTTTGTCATAGGAACAAACGGGCCTGTCTTAGTCCTGCTCCTTCCAGGGCTGTGCCCACATGATCATCCTGCCCTCCCAGTTGTTCCTGTAGGATTTCACTCAAAGCTGCCGTTTCAAGCCCAGTTCAGCCCTTTTCCTTTTCCTTTTCCTTCATATTTACTCCTTGGGGGGGAGCCAGACAGATGCCATTAGGAAGAATCAGAAGGCCGTATGCTGGAGATGAGGGACCGTCCATCCCCGGAGTCCCACAAGGCCCTTCAGGGTTAAGAAATATGGAAATCATCAGCCCCTTTCTACTCCCATGGCCCCTTCCCTCAACGGGCACTTCCTTGCCCCCCAGATGGTCATTGCAAGTTCGTTGGGAATTACCTGAGAGACGGGCACGGTCTTTGTCTCTCTCCAGAGGGGATTCCCAGACGCTGAAGGCAGCGGGCAGATGGGGAAGCTTGCGAGCCCACGTAATGGCCATTAAAACCTGGCTGGCTTGTCCAGCTAGCTCCAGGCCAAGGTCACGCGACCGTCCCTCGCTCAGCTCAGCCCCATTTGCATGGCTCATAGATCATGGATTGTAGAATGTCAGAGCTGAAAGGGACCTTCGGGGTCATCTAGCCCCCCTCATTATCAGTGGGAAGAAACTGAGGCTGGGAGGTCTTCCCCGGGTCACGGGGGCAGGAGCCAGAGCCTTGAGGACCCTTGTTCTCTGCCCCAGGTGGTCCATTTACTTCCCATTCCATAGGTCTTCTCAGAGAAGAGCCCTCTCGATTCATCCTGACACGCTGAATGCTCAGAACGAACCTTCATTTTCTCATCCGGCCTCGGTTGGCCAGTGGGCTGCCTGCGAGACCCGGAGCTCGATCCCAATGTGTTCAAAGTCTTGCTTTCTTGCCTCAGAACTTTTTATGTTCTCCCTCTCCTCCACACCAAGCCCATGAACGACAATCAGGAAAAGGGCAGATGTAAAATCAGCTCTCGTTCCTACCTGTTGCCCATATTAGGTTCCACCAATGGGCTGCATCTTTTTCCCAGCCTGACCCATGGTCAGGGGAAACTAAGGCAGAAAGAAAAGAAGCGAGCATGAGGACTCCACGTGGTTCACTACAATAGTCATTTTTGAAGAGTCTGTTATGGTAATGTTGGCATCTATGCCGGGTGTTGGGGCTACAAACACAAAAATCAAAATAAGAAAAATCAAAATTATAATATATTAAATTATAATATAAAACTATATTTCATATTAAATAATATGTAATACAAAATAATTATATATTAAAATATAATATAATATATAATATAAAAAATAAGAAATTCTACTAGGGAAATCCCACAGGCTCAGAGAAATCAGTACAAAATATAAGCAAAGCAAAACCTAGAGGAGGACTCACACTAAACAGCTAGGAGAGATCAGGACTGCCTTTGGACAAATGGTGGCAACTGGGCAGGGTCTTGAAACCATAGATTTGGAGAGGTAACCGTGAGAATAAAGGGCATATCAGGCAATGGGCACAGCCTATACAAATGCACAGAGGAAGGAGACAGAACATCAAGGTATAGTATCATAGAAATGACAAGGAATATTCAAATCAACAAACAATTGTGCTCATTACACAGCCCAGTGAAGTTATGATGAAGATTCTACAAGCCAGGATTCAGGATATATACAAAACAAGAATTACCTGAAGAAAAAAAAAAAAGAATTACCTGAAGGGCAGGCTGGTTTTTGACAAGGCAGAGGAACTAGAGACCAAATTGTCAACAGTCACTGGATTATTGAGAAAGCAAGAAAGTTATGGAAAAAGGCTATTTCTGCTTCACTGACTACAGTAAAGCCATTGTGTGAATCACAACAAATGTGCTAAGTCCTCAAAGAGACAGGAGCAACAGATCATTCAACTTGTCTTTTAAACAATCTGTATGTAGCAATGCTGAGTGAAATGAGCAGAACCAGGAGATCATTATACACAGCAACAACAAGACTATATGATGATCAATTCTGATGGACATGGCTCTCTTCAAGAATGAAATGTTTCAAACCAGTTCCTTTTGTTCAGTGAAGAAAGCCATATACACCCAGGGAGAGGGATGTGAAATGTGGATCACAACGTAACATTGTCACGCTCTCTATTGAGGTTTGCTTGCATTGGGTTTCCTTTTTCAGATTTTTTTCTTGTAGATACAATTTTTCTTGCACAACAATAAGTGTGGAAATATGTATACATATATTCGATCTGTCAAATATTTTAACATAATTAACATGTAGTGGATTTCCTGCCATCTGGGGGAGGGGTGAGGAGTAGGGGGGAAAATTTGTAATGGAAAACTTTGTAAGGGTCGATGTTGAAGAACTACTTATACTTATGTTTTGCAAGTAAAAAGCTGTAATTTTTAAAAAAGTCAATTAAAAAAATAAAATAAAATACCTATATGTGGGCCAAGAAGCATCATTAGAACCAAATGTAAAATGTTCGATTAGCTTAAGGTTGGAAAAAAGTATACCGAGGCTGGATATTCTCACTTTATTTAACTTACGTGCAGAATATGCCATGCAGAATGCCAAGCTGGATGAATCAAAAGCCAGAATTAAGATTGCCAGGAGAAAAAACAATCAATAATCTTAGATACGCAGATGGTAGCACTCCGAAGGCAGAAAGTGAAGAAGAATTAAAAAGAGAAGTGTGAAAAAGTGTACCGTTAAAGAAAAAAAAAAGATGGTGGTAACTGGTCCCTTTACTTTCTGGCAAATAGAGGGAGAAGAAATGGAAGCAGTGGCAGATTTTATATTCTGGGGCTCAGAGATTAAGGCAGATTGTGACTGCTGCCAGGAAATTAAAAGATGCTGCTTCTTGGAAGGAAAGCTCTGGTAAACTGAGACAGGAGGCTCAACAAGCGGACATCGCCTTGCCCACAAAGGTTTATATGGTTTTTCCAGCAGCCATTTATGTTGTGACAGTTGGACGATAAGGAAAGTTGAGTGCTGCAGAATCAGTGCTGGAGAAGACTTGACGGTCCCTTGGGCAGGTAAATGAGTCTATAATTAAATTAACTCGGGCTACTCAAGGAAGGACAGAGACGGAAAGGGAAGCTTAAACACTTGGACCATATAATGGGGCTCACTGAGAATGCCCCCGATGTTAGGAAGATTGACGGCAAAAGGAGAAGGGGATGGCAGAGGATGGTAGGGACAGATTGTGTCATGGATGGGAAAGACTTTGGGAGACAGTGGGGTATGGAAGGGTTTAGTGTGCTATGGTCCACGGGGTCATGAAGAGTTGGCCACAACTGAACAACAATCAGAGGAACCCGGAGGGACCATAAAGTCTGTGGGCTCTCATTTTATAAATGGGGGAAACCGAGGCACAGCAGTTAAGAGACTTGTTCAACGGCGTAGAACCTAAGGTGAGAGTTGAACCCTGGTCTTCCTACTTTCCAGTCTAGGGTTCCTATAGATGTAGAGCTGGAAGAGAACCCAGAATCCCTCTTGGTCAACGCTCTTGCTTTAGAGAGGAGGAAACTCAAAACTTGGAGGAGTCACTTTGCCCAAGGCCACCCAGTTGGCAGATCAAGTCAATGGAAGTATGCAAAACTAGGAGATCTGGGATCAATAATCTCCAGGGCCTTCCCACCTGTAAATCTGTGATCTCTGATGTGCCTCTGAGCCTGACCACCTAGCAGACCAGCTGGACACCCCCCTGGGTCATTCTGGGTTCCAGCATCTTCATCTGTGAGAGCAGAGGAGCTATCTTATCGTGAGAAGGAAAGGCATGAAAAAGGCACTAATGTGACTTTGTTTGGACTCTTCAAAATGGTTCACTGGACCATCACCCACAATGCACTCACTGCATGGCACTCTTCAGAGGTCCGGTCTGTGGCCCTTCTAAACAAGGCCTGGGGGGCTTCCTGTTATCCCAGTCCAGAGGCTTGGGGCAGTTTCAGGAGTCTGAGGAGACAGGATGGTGGTCCTGGATCCTAGGGGGGACAGTGCCTCCCACGATGCAATGGGTGGCGCTCCTTGGGGCCCAGTCTCAGCACTGCTTTAGCCCAGGGGGGTATGCTTTGTCCTGAGCAGCTCCCGAGGAACAACTCCCATGTTACCGAGGGGCTGGGTCTGCACCGATGGAGGGAGGAAGCTCCCGATCCCCAGATGTCGAAGATGGAGAGGCAGAAGAACCAGAAGGAGCTCCGAGGTGGCCCGGGCAGCCTCCCTGGGGCGAGCCGGGGCCCTGGGCCTGGCAGAGACCTGAGGGACTGCCCGGTCTCACAGGGCAGCTGCGACTGGACGCCCGCTCCAGGGCTGTTGCTCCTGCTCAGGCCTTTCTGCTGGCGTCCTCCATCTTCCAAGAGCGAGCTGGCACATGCCAGGCCCCGAGGTGTCCCCGGGTCCCAGGGCGCCCCAGGCTTTGGGTCTGTTTTCCTCTGGCCCGGGGCACAACACACGTTGTGTTATTCTGTTCAAAGACCATCCCAATTACGCAGACACCCACACACGCCGCTCCCTGGCCCAGATTGGACGGTCCCACATTAAAGGAGCCACTGGCCCCTGGGTTCACCCACTGACAAACATGACCCCTGACCCACTGCCGGGGTCAGCAGGACCGCAGCTGATAAATAGAGATGCTCGCTCGATGCCGGGCTGTCTACAAGGCGCCAAGAGCCTCCACTGGTGCCATGTTGGGGGTGACTTTGTAACTTCAAAGGTGTCCGGCAAACAGTGTCATGGGCGGCCAGATGTCACCTGCATGGGTGACCGCCAGGCCACGGCAGAGGCCTCTGCCTCCACAGCCCCTGAGGGCTCGGGCAGGGAAACTGAGGCAGGCCTGCAGTGGGTAGGGCCTAGGGTTAGTTCAAATGCAGCCTTAGACACTAGTTGGGTGACACTGGACAGATCAACTTCTTGCCTCAGTTTCCTCAGCTATAAAATGGGGACACCCACAATGATACCATTGTGGATATTAATTGAGATAATATTTGTAAAACCTTTAACACAGCATCTGGCACACAGTAGGTGCTGCATAAAGGCTTATTCTCTTTCCTTTCCCTCTTCCCATTTCCCCCAGGAACAGATTCCAGAGGCAGACCCTGGCATCTGGAATCAGGTGATCTGCCCATCACCAGTTCCC
>JAJPUD010002889.1:101080-113134 GCA_023553655.1 Myrmecobius fasciatus
AGGGAAAGAGGGAGGAAAGGAGAGAGGGAGGGAGGAAAGGAGCAAAGGAGGGAGAAAAGAAGGAAGGAGGGAAGAATGAAGGGAGGAAGACAGCAAAGAAAGAAGGGAAGGATGGAAGGAGGGAGGGAAGAAGCTGTGTCTGAGTCAAACTTTGAGTGCTAACACGATTCCCTAGGCTGCATTTAGAGGCACAATAGCAATCAATCGATCCACAAACACTGATTAAGTACTTCCTGTGCCATCCAGGGCTAGGGAAGGAAGACCCCCCCCCCTCCTGTGAGCCGCCTGGGTGAGACCACTCTGGAAGAGTCTGCTGGGCTCTGCCTCCCACATTTTAGGAAGAACCTTGATCAGCTGGACAGTGCCCTGGAGGGGGAATAAAGGCCCACCTTTGTGTGTAGCTCTTATATCTATTATCTCCCTGCCACCCTGGGAGGTGAGGGCTGTGATTAGCCCCATTTTACTGAAAGGGAAACTGAGGCTCAAGCTGCTGCTTGATCACTGGAATTGCCATCTGAAAAGCTGCATTTAGTGGGAACATCCCCCCCCATGTCCCTTACTGCCTGAAGGACCTCACTTTTTCTCAGCTTCCTCTTTTTTCAAATGAGGGGTTCTGGGTCCATGATCCCTAAGCTTCTTTCCAGCTCTAGATTTGGGGTTCTAGATCAGTGGCCTGGGCAAGGAGATGAGGGGCAGCTAAGAGGATCTACAGAGGTGGGCAACAGGGTGAATTCAAGGATCAGAGCACTAGTTGTCTCTGGCTGGAGCAGAAGCTTCAGGGGAGACACAGAGAGACGGAGGGAGAGGGGAGGGAGAGAGAAGGAAACAGAGAGGGAGAGGGAGTGCCAGTATTTCACCCAGTTTCCTGACAGCCTTGCTAGGCTGGGCTGCTATGATCCCATTTTACAGATGGGGAAATTGAGCCTCAAAGGGTGGCTCAGGTGGAGCTTGTCCACAAGGTGCCTGACTCTAGGCCAGGGGCTATACCCACCCCACCAGGTTGCCTGGGGGAAGTAGATTTTCCATAATAAGAACACAGGGAGCATGGTGGATTAATATGCTCATTTTTCTAACAGGCAATTATTCAGCTCCTGCAGTATACACCGTTCCAGCCCCAGGAGTGTAGGCAAAGGGGGAGGGCCGGGGAGGCTGCGATGCTGCGGGTAAATGGCTTCCCACCCCCAGGGCTGCCCCGGACGCACTTGGGGAGCCCCTCAGTCTGTCCTTGACAGGAGGAATCTGTGGCCAAAGAATTCGCAGAATTCCTTTCTCCGCCCCTGGCAACCCGGGGTCAGGGGACGCTCCCGGGGGACCCGGCGGCAATCTGGATCCTGGCGGAGCCTCCGCCACCCGGCTGACCCTGGATAAGTCACTTCCCTGCTAACTCGCATCACTCCCCCCACCTGTAACTGGAGGGGGAGAAATGGCTTCTCCCTGCCAGAGCCCCGGAGCCGCTGGAACTTGTGGGGGAGCCTGCAGCAAAGGGAGGGACAAAAAGGAGACTCCCCTCTTCCCCATCATCACAGGGATAGGAAATGGGGGGAGGAAAGGAGTCCCCCCCCCCCGAGCGAGCAGCAGAGTCCAGACTGGAGGCAGAAAGTCCTCGCCAAGGGTCGCACACTCAGGCAGCTTTTAAAATTGGGGTCCCACATGACTGCTTGCCTTCAATCCAGAGGCCCAAGGGACAGGGGACCCCAGCGGGCTCGGGGCTGGGGCTGCTGGATTCTGGGGCCCCGAACGTGAACTTTCCTCGTTCTGGCCCAAGCCTCTGGCTGACAGATGAGAGAACAGTCCCAAGGGGCTAGTTCTGACGCCCCACTTCTATGATCTCGGGGTCCGCCGACTCACACTCCTTGAATCCACTTTCTTTTCAGTGTCTCCCACATCACAGCACACCCAGATGGCCCAAGAGGGAGCCCCCCCCGCCTCCCGATGGCCAGCTCCCTCCCAATGTGCTCAGAATACTCAACCAGAGCTCTTTCTCTCGGGAGGCGGAACACAAAAGCGTGGACGGCGTCTCTCTCCTTTCTTTAGCTGAGGGAGGTCAGTGAAGGACCCGCCTGCAACCTCAGTTTCCCCAGAGGCGATGGGAGTTTTAAATTGCCTGAAAATGACGGTGATTAATACAGAGAATAATTTCTCAAAATGTGCAAAAGGACTTTAGGGGAAGAAATGAAGTATCTCCTCCTTGCATACACACACACACACACACACACAAACACACACAAACCCAAAGAGACACACAAATATACAGAGATGTAGAAAAACACACAATATACAGACACACAAATGCACCTATATGTAAAAAATGCATACATGCAAACATATATGCACAAGTGCATACACAAATATACATACAAATATACAAACACAAAGATAGACATAAATATACAGAGATATAGAAAAACACACAATATACAGAGACACACAAATGCACCTATACATGAAAATGCATACATGCAAACATATATGTACAAGTGCATGCACAAACACAAAGAGACACAAATATACAGAGATATAGAAAAACACACAATATACAGAGACACAAATGTGCCTATACAAAATGCATACATGCAAACATATATGCACAAATGCACACACAAAAACCACACACAAACACAAATATACAAACACAAAGATAGACACACAAATATGCATAGATATAGAAAAACACAAATATACAGAAATACAGAAAAATACAAATATACAGAGACACACAAATGTACCTATACATAAAAATGCATATATACAACCAGATATGCACAAATACACAACAAAACCACACACGAACACAAAGATAGACACACAAATAGACAAACAGACACACAAATGCACCTATACGTAAAAATGCATACATCCAAACATCCATGTCCAGGGTCTAGACACACATTCTGCAGCAGGGGTCCAACTTAAATGGAAGTGGGGTCTCCACACTCTCTAGCAAGATCCCCCAGCATCCTTCTTTCTGGAAGTCCCGACTTAGAAATCCACATGTTCCACAGAAGGAAGCTGAGCCTGAGCAGGGTCCTGCCTCATCGATGGCTTTTTGTGTGTTTCTTTGCTTTGTTACTATTTCCCAGTGATATTTTTATCTCTGTGGGGCTGTGCTTGGGAGGGCAGGGGGCTTGGGCTTGACCCCCTGCTGGGGAGAATTACTTAGAAGCTCCCTGGCTCCTCCAACCTCCTCTGCCCTGTCTGGGAGTCTGCCATTTTTCTTTCTCTCTTACTGCTTCGGAGATTACTTCCCACCCCCCCCTCTTGTGTGTACCCCATTGTTCACAAGATATCTCCCCATTTAGTGGGGCCCTCCCTGAGGAGAGACCCTTGGGTTTCAGCTTTCTTTGTATATCCACTGATTAGCACTTGGTACTGGGTTTATAACAGATGCTTTAAAACTTTTGTTTTTTTACTTTCACGCCCAATAAAAACAACAATAATTATAATAATAGCCAACTTCCCTAAGCACTTGGAGGTTTAAAAAGCTCTTTCTATCTGGAACTCCTTGGTTCCTCCCACCAGGCTCCCAAAGTAGGTGCTATTATCCTAAAAGGAAGCTGAGCCTGAGCAGGGTCCTGCCTCAACCACTTAGTAGCTGTGGGTCCCCGAGAGCCTTTTGGACAGCGGCCCACCTTTATCTCATCTCCCATCCCCGAGCGTTGGAGCAGTGGACACCAGCTTCCTCTGGCCAGGGAGCACGAAGCTGGACAGGGAGCATGGTAGATTAAATATGCTCATTTTTCTAACAGGCAATTATTGAGCTCCTGCAGTATACGCCCATTCCAGCCCCAGGAGTGTAGGCAAAGGGGAAGGGCGGACGCTTGCTGGGGAAACCGTGCACCCACAGCCTGGGGAGGAAGTCGTGAAGGATGCCCCCCCACATCATCCAAACAACTGAGGACACAGACCGAGGTCTCCATTTCCAGTCCCTCCAGCCCAATCATTCCCCCTGCAGTAGTTGAGGGTCTCCTTAACTCCTCTGGGAAACAGCCAGTGTTCCTGGAAAGCTATATAAGCCTAGGTAGATGCTCCCAGGAGGAAATAATTTCATTTCTTTTAAAAATGAATCAGATGACTCAGAGTGGAAGCAAAAAAAATCAGAAACAAAGTGAGACCCCATTGCCGGAGGCTGTAGGAGAATGGAACCAATCAATGAATGAGCCCTTATTTTATGTGTCTTAATTGGGCCATGAAAAATAACACACATGAGAAATTCAGGGACTGTGGGATACACCCGGACTGCCCAAGGCTCAGAGGGTCCGAGTTCAAATTCTGCCTCCTTAAGAACAAAAACAGCCAGAGGAATGGCATTAAGTTGAAAGGGAAGTCCCAGCCCAAGGAGTTCTTTTGTTCATCTGCTCTTTCCCTTTCTCCTGGTCCAAGAGCAGCGTAGTCCAAGCAACGGCCACTTTGCCCCAGGTTCCCCACATCTGGGGCCAGGCCCCTGGCCTTTGTCCCCCGGTCAGAGAAAAGGCTTCCTCCTCCCCGGCCCCAAATTCTCAGTCCCCGGGATTTTGCATAATCCTCTGGAATCTGGCAAACAAAAGCTGCTTCCCAGTTAATTTGGGAAATAGGTAATCAGTGAAAGGCAGGGGCCCTCCCAGAGAGGAGGTAATTTGGGCCCGGCTGACAATGGGAGATGGATGTCTGGAGGTTAGCTCCAGTGTCAGCTCCCACAGAGATGAGCCGCTCGCTTTTTGTTACTCTGAAGCTTAAATTAAGGGTGACTTTGGAGATAAGGTGGCATTTAAATTGTCCCCACCCCCTTGTGTGTCGGGACAGATCCCTCTGGGCCATCTATCTCCTGGGAATGGGGGATGGCACCTAAAGATTCCCCCGGGAAAGAGGCCTCTGGGAAAGGGGGCCTGGGAAGGCCCAGGACCTCCTCCCCTCAGCCTCCCCCCCCCCCCAAGCCAGGCCAAGCACGGTCCAGCCAGAGTGGGAGGAAGGCCTGGGAGAGTCTGGACAGCCCTGGCTGGAGGCGCTGGGACCGTTCTGACCTCTGGGCTTTGGCGGCTGGCTCCCGTCTCCAGGGAAATTCAGTGTGAAGTCCCAGGACTCCCACCTGGAACCCATGACCCAGGCCGATGGAGTCTCACTGGGATGAAGTCGGGCTTCTCTTTGGTGCTTTACAGGCTGGGCCTCATGGGAGGCTCACCTGAAGAGAGGTGATAATATTGTCATCCCTCTTTTCCAAACGAGGGGACCTCCTGGAGGCTCTGCTCTGAAGCAGAGCGCTAACCACTGCCCTCCACTGCTCCATGTGTAAACTGAAGAAGTCAGGGGAGTCCATCCCCTGTTTGAATCTAGTCCCCATAGCCTTGTGACTGGCAGACCCTTGAAGGCTGAGCACCTTCCCTCTTCCTTACCCACCCACCACCCCCGGACCTTAGTGGGGGGGAGGATGGCACAGAACAGGGCTTCAAAAATGTCCTGCTTTAGGAATGGTGCCAAGCACCCCTAATAGGCCCTGAGCTGCCACAAAAAGATTGCAGACTTCCATTGCTGTTGGTCAAGTCCACTTCCCTCTGAAGGACTCAGTTTCCCCTTCTGTAGAAGGAGAGGTAGACCACCCTTACATCTCCTCTCTCTCTGGTGTCTAGTTTTCAAATCCCCTTCCCTGTCCTCTGTGAGTTCCGGAGCTGTCCCCCCCCTCCCGTCCTTGGCCCCCCATCCCCATCCCGGGGGTGTGCAGTGTACTCCTGCTTCAGGTTGGGACGGGCTTGTGATTTAACCAATATAAACAAAGTGCAGAAACAGATGCTCCCCAGAGCACCGAGCACCGAGAGCCTAACTGGTGCTTATTGTTACGGGTTATTATCAACGGTAACTTAGCAACGAGACCGACACCTGAGAGACGGCTGCTCCCTGAAGCTATGAGATGATGGACAGAGCACCACCCCACAGTCAGGAAGATCTGAATGCAAATCCTGCTTCAAACACTTACTAATTGTGTGATCCTGGGCAAGTCCCCTCATCGTTTCCTCCTCTGTAAAATGGAGACAGAACTAACACGTGCTGCAGGGGCTCAAGTCAGATAATATTTTGTAAAGCGTGAAGCCCTGCATAAATGCTCACTCTGACTCTATCATCTCCCACCTCTAAGCCTTTGCACTGATTGCCCCTCAGACCTAGAATGTACTCTCTCTCACCAGTCTAAAGTTCAGTCCAGGAGTTTGCTTCTGCCGTACACCTTTATTGTCCTCCTTGCTCAGAGTTTCTTGACTCTTTGGGGGTCCTGGACCTTTGGGTGCTCAGTCCAGTGAAATCTCAGGACCCCTTCTCAGGTCTTAATTGCATAATAAAAAATACATGACTGTAAGGAAACCAAGTACATTGAGATCATGCAAATGTTTCATGGGTTCACAGAGCCCAGTTAAGAGCCCTCTTCTGCTTCGAGGGGCTCCTTCTGCCCACCACGGTTACTGGTTGATTGCATTGTATGTGCTTTGTGGTTCCTGAAGTCAGAGGCTGTCAGAAGCAGTCTGTGTGACCGGAGCCAGTTGTTAAATTTTCAGCATGAACAATTTGAACCTTGGAGACTGACAGACTTCACAAATCAAAGCTGATTTCTTGATTGTTTCCACTTAAGAATATGTTGGAGAAATGCTAATAATGCGGGTTAATCTTAAAAGCTTGGTATGGAGCCCATTGTTAAACATGCATCAGCCCACCCCAGTCTGGAGTTGTTGGAGTGGGGGGGGGGAGGTGATTGCTCCAGCCTTGGGGAGCTGCTCCTGTTTGAAGATTATGAAGAAGGAGCCAGTCCAATGGGAGAAAATTGACAGCCTTCAAGGCCTCCCTCTGGCCTTTCTCCATGGGTGAGGGCCAGTCTTGGCCACCCAGGACCAGCCTTTCTCCTCTGAGGATGAGATTGAGTTGGTGGGAGAGCCCTGATGAGATGCAGCAGGTGCTTCCCAGAAGTGGGGTCTCATCCAAGGGCCTTTGGGGGTAATAGCAAAGAGGGAAGCTTCGGGGCCCAGCAAACTGCATTTGGATGCCCCCCTCCCCAGTCCTAGGGTGGGATGATCACCTCTCAGCCTGAGTTTCCTTTCTCTGGGAGAAAGGAAGGCGATCCAAGGGGGAGGTCAGTGGTTAATGCAGGGAGGAAAGGGCCAAGGAGTCTTTCTCCTCCCTCTGAGACAAGAAGGTGTAGACCCAGGGTCCTAGCCCCTAGGAGGCCAGGAGCTTCCGGTTGCATGGATATGGACAAAATCCAGCACTTCAGCATGTGACAGGTTAGGGAATCGGGATTCAGTTCCTGCCATTGTCACCTTCTTCTCGTTTCCCACTCTGCAAAAGGGAGGTTGTGGATTGCTGGCCTCTGAGGACCCTCCCAGATAGACACTTTCTCCCCTGTGGCAGATCACGGCCCATCTGCACCTTCTTAAGCCTTGCCCGGGTTCTCCCCTGAACCCCTCCATCCAATCCCCTCGGCAGCCTTCCCCCCATTGTGAGACCGTGCTGGGGATAACCGGCTCCCAGACCACCCAACACCCCGAGAATGGGATGGATTCTGCCTTTGAGTCTGATTGGAAATAGCAATCTGTTCCCCTTTGGTTCTCCCCCCCCCATCCTGGCCACTTTCAAGCCAAAGTGGGCATTCCCCTGCCTCCATGCCATTAGAGTATAAGCCCGCTGATGGTAGGAATTGTCTGTCTTTCTGTCCCCAGCATCCATGACAGCTGGGACATAGTAAATACTTGAGGAAGACTTTTTCATTCATTCATTCGTTCGTTTGCTCATTCATTCATTCATTCCACCCCCGACCCACTGCCCACATTCCCAGTTGCCCAACTCGGTCCCCTCGGGGCTTAGGCTCTCTGGCTGCGGTTTCCATATTTGGGGTCCTGCCCCCACTGGGCCCCCCCAACACCAAAGAGCGAGGAAGGAAGTCCCCCCTTTCCAAGGGGTGCTCCCTCGGAGCCTCTCCAGCAGGCCAGATTCCAGGCCTCCCTCCCTCCCTCCTTCCCAGCCTTTCAAACAGGTGTCAACAAATGCCCCCCCCCTTTGCTCCCTCCACCCGTGGCCCCCCAGCCAGCCGGGGCAGGGCAGGGCAGGGCAGGGCAGGCCGGATCAGAGCATCCCCTTCCTCCCGGCCTCCCTCCCTGCCTCCCTCCCTGGGGTCTGGTATTCCTGGAATTTGATAAGCCACCCATTCTGCCCCCTCCCCCTCCAGCCCCGCCTCCTCCCCTCCCCCACCCCCTCCCCCGCTCGCCGTGTCTGTCTTCCAGCCTTCCCCCTTTATCCCCCTTCACCCAATTCCCAAAGGAAGGCATTCATTGCTAATTAACCGCTGAAATAATGTGGAGGGGCTCCGGCCCTGGGATTCCAGGAGGCAAGGGGCCTTGCCTCCCCCCTCCCCCCCTCCCTCCCTTGAAAATGCTTCCCCAGGGCCTCCGAGGCTTACTTTCTCATTGAGAGAGGGGCTCTCTACAGGGGAAGGGGGGAAGGGAGGAGACACACACACTCCCACAGAACCTCGGGCTTTGCTCGGGGGGAGGGCCATTACAAAGGCAGAAGGGGGAGGATTTCTTTGGGAGCTGGGCCCCCCCCCCTCCTCAACCTGCCTCAAGGAGAGAGAAATGGGTGCCAGGGCCTCTTGAGGGACCTGAGAGGGCTCTCCCTAAGCAGAGATGGAGGCAGTGAGGGTTCCCAGCGTGGCCTGTGTACCCCAAGATCGCAGCCCCCCACCCCCGGCCTAGGAGACCTTGACATTCTCAAGTGGGCAGGAAGACCCTCCTTGTGATTTATTATATTTTAAAAAATAACGTCTGGCCCCACGCCCAAATGTGAAATCTTGAGGACCCCCTAACTCCAGACTCCACCTTTTCCCTTTTCAAACTGTCACCCCCACTTTTCTGCCATTGATAAACTCATCCAAGCTAGACCAAGAGCAGAACAAAGGTGGAAGCCCACCCAGGGACGGCCCCTTTGAAGTGGGGAGGGGGTTGGGGAAGGCCCTGTCCACGGATGTAGGAGAAAGGGGGGGATCAGGACCCCAGGGGAGAGGGGCAGGAGGAGCAGAATCAGGCTCAGACTGTCGGCCATTCTCCAGGCTGCTGGGACATCCCCCACAGGCCAGGAGATCCCTTTCCTGCCCCCCCCCCCCAGACAGAGCTGCCCCAAGGTGGGAAGAGCCAGGGGCAGGCCAGCCGCTGGACCGGACCCCACAGGGCAGGGAGAGGGCCAGACCCCAGCTCGGCTGCTTCACTCTGGGCTCAGTTTCCTCAGCAGTGATGGAGGAGTTGGGCAAAATAGCCAGCTCTCAGTCGATGATGTTAGCATTTATGAAGCACCTACTGTGCGCCTGGTACTATGCTGGGAGCCTGGTACTTCGTCTGACAACGGAAGAGACACAAATGAAGTGGTCCCTGGTGTCTCCTCCTTCTCTTCCTCCTCCTCCTCCTCCTCCTCCTCTTCCTCCTCCTCCTCCTCTTCCTCCTCCTCCTCTTCCTCCTGCTTTGCTTCCTCCACCTCCTCTTCCTTCTTTCCCCTTCTCTTCCCCCCACCAGGAGATTTTTTTATGGGGGTGACGGAAATCAGCGGACCCTTAAAAGTGAGCTTCAGTGGAAGCCAGGAACTGCAAGGGGCCGCGGGGCTTCCGAGGCTTGGGGGGGTGACCTGCGCAAAGGCGCGGAGAGGGGAGTCGGAACTTGGCGCGTGTTTGTCAGGATCAGGGGCTGTCGATGGGGTGTCTGCCCTTCGGGACCCCCATGGGCTGTCCCGCACCAAGAGCCTGGACGGGGTTTTCTTAGCCCAGGTGCTGGAGGGTTTGCTGTTTCCTTCTCCAGTGGATTAGGACTTGCCAGCTGAGGCTGAATGTGACCTCCGGTCCTCCTGCCTCCAGGACCATCTAGCTGCCCCTTGACTATTGGCTCAGTAAGACAGACACCAGGGTCACTAAGTAGCTTCCTTCGCTTGGATAGGTCTTCAGAAACACACCCTTTAAGACCCAATTGGATTAGGAACAGAGAGAAGAGACCCCTGAAGCTGGGATCCTCTTGGAGGTCCGGGAACATTGACAGAGATTCTGAGATGTCTGAGGCTTCCTCTCATCCCTCGATCTTAAACCCTCATCTCAATCATTGCTCCATTGCTGAAGGAAAAGAAGGGCTGTGGGCACCCTGTAAATGCTGGTGCCCCGGGCAGGGCTCCAGTCACCCCACCCCAGTTGTAGCCTCTGAGAACTACAAAGGGAGTTCTTTGGGGGTAGTTCTAAGGAAAGCCGGCCAAGAGGCACCCATTTGACTTGTGTCAACACTGGGACTTGGAAGGGCCCCTGAGCCCGGGATGAACGTTTGCCAAAGATCCTTAGCCAGGTGCCAGGCCACGTGGAATGGATCCAGGACTGGAAGCAGCTCCTTGACCCATCTCCCCAGCCCATTGTGCCCCGGCTCGGCCGGGCCAGCCAAGTGAGGAAACGGTTCATTCTTTGCAGAAATTAGGAGCCGCCGTCTCCTCTCATTCACTGATTAGGTACAGCAGACAATTTGCTCTATGGCCAACAGCGGGGACCTCCTGGAAGTCCTGATCTCTGGAACATTTCAGTAAACAAGCCTGCCCTTCTCCTATTGTCCCCAGAACAAACAGCCCAACGAACATTCCATGCCTGTTTAGGGCCTTCAATATCCCGGGCCCAGGGAGACAGCAGGTGAAGGCCCACGGCGGCCCACACGGGCGAGAGGGCCGCCCAGACAAAACCAGCCGTGCAAATGGAATCAGCCTTCCCCAGAGCCGCTCCTGTCCCCCATCGGGACCGAGGGTGATTTGGGAAGCCCGCTTCCCAAGGGAGGCCGGCCTGCCGCCGCCTTTCAAATGGGACTAAATAAACTAACCAAATTTCATGGGGCATCCTATGTGGAAGTCTCTAAGATGCCTCTGGGAGACGCCTCTCACTCCCACATCCGCCATGCTGTGGAGCAAGCCACCTTCAACTGGATCTGGACCAGAAGCAGCCCCCTCCTCTTTTTTCTGTCTCCTCGGCTGAAGGGCCCCTCCTCTCCACAGCCTGCTTCCACTTTTGAGATCGCCTCATGCTGAAGCCCACCCACCAGCCCCATGCCCTTCCCCCATCTCATCCAGCTTCTGGCCCAAGGAAGGAAGGGCACATGGCGCCAAGAGACCGAGGCCTGGGTTCAAATTCTAGCCCTACCACTTCATAACTGTGTGACTTTCAACTAGGGTTCCTCACGTCTCTGGCCTTCAGCTCTGCTATAATCAGGTCAAAGGACCCAAAGAGTCCCTTCTAAGCAAGTGCCTTGAAGACAGGAAGGTCTCGTTGTTCTTATGTCTCCAGAGCCAAGCACAGTGTTCAGCACATAGTAGGTTTAAGAAATACCTGATACTTGGTTCTTCTCAGCGGTTCAGCGATCCAAGACAATCCCAGTCAACTTGGGTGGAAAACTCCATCCGCATCTAGAGAGAAAACTAAGGAGACCGAATGTAAGTCAGCACATGCTATGTTCACTTTTTTTCCGTTTTTTTTTTCCTCATGTGGTTTTTTCCTTTTTGTTTTTTTTCTTCTCCCAACATGATTCATAAAGTAATGTGTAAAAAATGAATGTAAAGGATAAGCAAAAAAGAAAGTAAAATAATTTAGTGGGCCATAAAAAATGCCTGTTGATTGGTTACTAGATTCAAAATTTCCTGGTTATTACCAACCTTACCTTCAACAGCAGCATCACTATCCCCTCTTCCTGCAAAGTGCAATGCGTCATTAGTGGGGCTGCCAGCCCCTCCTAGATTGGTCTGTTCTGCCATTCCATTTGACAGTTATCAATTATTATTTTAGGATTCTTTTTTTGTGTGTCCCTGCTGAGGAGGAGGAAGAGGAGGAAGGAAAGAAGGAAGGAAGGAAGGAAGGAAGGAAGAAAGAAAGAAAGAAGGAAAGAAAGAAAGAAAAGACAAAAAAGAAAAGAAATCAAAGAAAGAAAGAATAAATGAAAAGAAAAGAAAGAAAGAAAAGAAAAGAATGAATAAATGAATGAAAAGAAAAGAAAAGAAAAGAAAAGAAAAGAAAAGAAAAGAAAAGAAAAGAAAAGAAAAGAAAAGAAA
>JAJPUD010002889.1:132321-166269 GCA_023553655.1 Myrmecobius fasciatus
TCTGTCTATCCATCTATCTGTCTGTCTATCCATCTATCTGCCTGTCTATCTATCTATCTATCTAACCATTTATCTATCTATCTGCCTGTCTGTTAATCACCAGACATGTATGTTTACAGATGTATAGTAACATCTGTATATGTGAGTACATATACACACGTGTGCAGACATATTGACATGGCTAATATGGAAACTCCTTTTGCTTGACCATATATGTTTGCAATAAGAGGTATTGTTTTTTCTCTCTCAGTGGTAGGGAGGGAGATAAAGGAGAACTCTCTTCTGAAAGAAAATAGAATTTTATTTGGAAATTTTAGTAATTGATTAGTAATTTAGAAAAAAAAAAAAACATGTCCCTCCTTAGCAAACATGTGACTTGACTCAGGTAACCAGTGACAGACCAGGCCCAGCCCCAAAGGCAGGCCTGGGAGAATCTGCACATCTGAGGAACGGCCGCCTCTGGACCCTCTCTTCCCCAGCTTCTACTTCCTTTGCCCAGATGCTGGACATCTTCAGTCCTCCTATCAGTTAAGAGTAACTGATGTTTCTTCAGCATGTTTGCCACCTGAACACCTCAGCTATATTCTCTTACCCACTGACTGGGAGTATTATCATCTTCGTTGTACAGTGGAGGAAACTGAGGAAACAGGGTTCAGTGACTTGCCCAGGGTGACACAGCTAGTAAGTGTCTGAGTTGGATTTGAATTCAGGGGTTCCTGCAGCCCTCCATCCGCTGTCCATTAACTCATCTTTAAAATGAGGGGCCCACTAAGATTCCTTCTACACACTGACCCTCTAAGTCCAAGGCTCACAACTGTCCTCTCCACCTCAGGGTCTCTCGACTTCCATCCATACTCTGTAAAGCCTCAAGCTGACATCTCTCCGAGAATCATTTTTTTTTTGTCAAACTGACCTTTTCCATCGATGAGGGGTCAAAGGAATCAGTTTTTCCTGATGGAAATTCAGACCAGTGAGAGGTGATTAGGGAAGGCGTGGGGAGTGGAGGGAGCTGCTGCAGGATCCTGGAAAGGTTACTGAGCTGCAAAGTCGGAGTTTCTCCATCCATCTCCCCTGTGGCCAGCTCTGTCTACCAGAGAGTCTGAGGCAGGAGGCAGAGAAAGCTCTGGCCCAGGACCCAAGAGGCCACGGCTCGTGTCCCTGCTGTCTTTTGTCTGCTTAGCACAGTATCTGGCATACAGTCGTTGCTTAATAAATGCTTACCGAATGAATGGACGAACCTCTCTGAACTTCAGTATGGCTAATAAGAGCCCCACTGCCCCCTTTCCAGGACAGCGGAGAGGAAAGTCTTCTGCAAACATCACAGGGCTTGAGGAGCCATTACCAATCAGCTGAGAAGGGTTTGAATCTGACCCTCAGCATCTGAGCAGGGACGAAGCCATGTGCCCTAAGACAAAGGCCCTGCTGCCCTGCCCTGGTTTTGGCCCCACTGATCCTGTCTGGCCAATAAAGATTCATCGGGTGCCCACTCCGTGCCAGCCACTGTGCTAAGCTCTGGGGTGGCAAAGCAAGATAAATGAACCTCTTCCCCCACAGAGCTTACAGTCTAATGGGGAGACAACAGGCAAAGAGCAGAGTGCGAGCCAGGTCTGCCCCAGCGGGGCAGAATAAATTGTCCAGAGTTGATGGATTTGATAAATATGTGAAGGCAAGGGAGCAGTATCATTAGGCAAGCAATGGCGCCCCATCACTAGAAGGAAGGGCGAGCCTGGAGTCAGGGGGGGCCTGATGTCAAATGCAGCCTCAAGTACTTCCCATCTGTGGGACCATGGCAAGTCACTTGGCCCTGTCTGACTCAGTTTGCTCATCTGTAAACTGTTCTGGAGAAAGAAATGGCCAACCGCCCTAGTGTCTCTGTCAAGAAAACCCCCAATGGGGGTCACAAGTGAAATGACAACTGAGCAGCAACAAATCCCCTTGGGAAGACGACTGACCCAGACTCTGTAGCTGTAAGAGAGTCTCCTCTCGGGTCTGCCTCAGTTTACCCTTCTGACATATGAGGTTCTCTTCTACCTTGAGAGGAGAGACATTACTTGGCAGAGAAAAGACCACTGGCTTTGGAACCTGCCTCAGATCCTGCCTCTTCCGCTCAGCCCCAGTGGCCCTTTGGGAAATCAGGATTTCTGGGTTGCTATCTGAGGGGCCAGAGCAGCCAGGCTCTAAAGCCCCTCCTAATGCTAGCAGCTTAAGATCCCCTAAGTGATTCACGTTCCCTGGACCTCAGTTTCCCCGTCTGTACAATGAGGGGGTCCTTCCCAGCCCACGACCCCGTGGCTCTGCCCAGCCGGGCCGAGGCTCCGAGGTTTTTCTCAGAGCTCAGCACGGAGCTCCCAGGATATACTGCTCTAAAGGGGGGGGGAGGCTGGGGGAGCCCGGATCTATTTTCACATTTATTTAATGAATGGGGAGGGAGGGAGTCGCCTTTATCATTTTCCATTCCATTTTTTTTCTTCAGCTTTTGGAGATCAGAGCCATTTCCATGGCTCCCTATTCCCACGGGTGGGGGCCCCGGGGGAGGCCCCCGGAGAGAGAGCCGAGGCCAGCCGAGGGAGGGATGCTCAAGCATCATGTTCACGTCCCCAAGCCCCGACTCGGGGCCTTCTGGGTGGGACCATGGAAACTGGCAAAAGGGGGACCGAGGAGGCCCAGCTCACCAAGCGAGGCCGCCCCCAAGGCCCATGAATGCCGCGAGGCGGGCCCGGGCCCGGCTGAGGCCATATTTGCTCACTTCAAACCCCAGGGTAGGGGGAAATTTTCATGGAGCTTATGCTGACTTAGAATGGGAAACCGAGGCTTTTCTGGGGACATTGTTCTCCCTGACAGTGCAAAGAAAGAGAGCTCGAAATCTCTTCTCATCATAACTAATGATTAAGTCAGCGGCTTTATGGGCCAGGAGCGAATGCCCGGCACATCAACAAAGTATTCTATTGTGATCTATTACATTTTATAAAAAAAAAAAAAAAAAGAAAAAGAAAAAGGGGGGCCGGGTCCCGGGCATCTCTGAAGGCTCCGCGACATCCTGACCAGGGTCTTCCTCATTGTCTGCACCCTGAAGCACAGGGAATGTGTCAGCCTGAGAAACCCCGTTTCAATGCTTCTCAGAGGCCCGCTCGCAGCTTTGGCAGAAGGAGCTTTCTCATGCTCCTCGGGCCGCCTCGCAGGCTCCTCTGCAGATGCAGGAAGGGCCAACAAGGCAGGGCAAAGTGGGCCTCGGCCGCTCTGGGGACAGCGTATCCAGAAAGGGGGGCCCCCTGAAGCCCAAAGAGGGCTGTCCTCGGCCACGAGGACGCTGAGGGGAAGGGGTGAAGGGTTCTGGGACTGGCCCGAGAGCCGGAGGTCGCTGGGAAGGGCAGTGATTCGCTTCCTGCTTCCCGCTAAGTCTCAGATCCTGATAAGGGACCCAGGCCTCCCTTCCCAGAGTCAACTTTCTCTAGTGGAAGTAGGAGAGGGCAGAGAAGTGGGGGCCGTGGATGGAGCTAGCGTGCTGAGAGACGACCCCCACGGGGCGCTTCCAAGGAGGGTCAAGGGATTCCAAGTTGGGGATCATCTGGTCCAAGCCGCTTGCTTCCCAGAGGGGGAAACTGAGGCTGGCGAGTTCTTTCGGGGTCTCGTTCGTGGCATGGCAGCAGTCCCAGATCTGTGGTGGAGGGCCCGAGTTCCAATCCTGCTGCCGGTGCTTCTGATCTTCTGCTTCCTCGTCATTTGATCAGATGAGGAGCTGACCCAGAGCATGGGCCCCCGCTGGCTCTGGCACCGAGGATGCTCTGGGCAAACAGCCGCTTGGCAAAGGCCTGGAGGGAACAGATAAGCTTCAAGGAACTGATAAGAAGCCTGGTTTATCTGTAACACATCGCTTGTTTGTACGGCTCGGGTGCTTTTAAAGAGCTCCCGGGTACTCCAGAAACCCACTTCTCCTCCTTGACAAACCCGACGCTCGAGGCAGGAGGGTGGGCTGGGACGCAGAACCCCTGGCCGCCTGCTGATTGAGCCGTGTGACCGGGGAGCTGTGGGATGAAGCTGGACCTCCCCGGGGCTCAGGCCGAGGGCCTTGCCAACATCCCAGGATGAGGAGGTCTGGAGCCAGCAGACTTTATTTGTCACCCGATCCACTGAGGTTAGGGACACATAGGGAGTACATCGGGGAGCCCACGGCCCTCCCCTCCATTTCCACTGTTCTTTCCCTCAGCCCAGGTAGCCCTCCACGGTCCAGATCCCGACATGGAAACCCCTTCGCTGTCTGTGCCAGAGAACTTAGCTTCTGATCTTGTGTCGCTGGGCACCGCTCCCTAATCGTCTCATCTGGGCTTGGCTAGCCAAGCAGACCGTGCGCCTCCTGAGGGCAGGAACCACGACTTTGCTTCCCCTCGGTACGCGGTGGCGAGGTGAGGTGAGAGAGGGAAGTTAGGCGGGGAGACTGCAGAGGAACAGGGGAGGGGGCGGCCCGACTGAGGGCAAGGGATGGGCAGAGGAGAGCAGGGGGGCTGAAATGGGAGGCTCCCATGGGAAGAGGGAAGAATCACATGGTAACCGTGGCACTGGTGGTGCCGAAGGTGCCCCCGACCCCCCAGTGTTTCAGGGGTCTCATCTCTGAAGGAGGAACATGGAGGAGGCTCGAGGAACCGGCCCAGCCCTGTGGACGCCCCTTGTCCGAGGACGGTTGCAAGTGCCATCTTGATTTCTTACCTGTGGGTTTGGGCACCCAAGAAGATGGCAGCTCCTTGGACGAGAGCCCTCAGTGGATCCTGAGAGCCCAACGTGCCCCCTCTGAAGCCAACAGAGAAGGGATCTGATCTTGCCACAGTAAGACGCTGTTCTCACTGCCAGGGTGGGGGCTCATCGTGGCTGTCCAACTGATGGGACACGTCTCGGGAACAATCGGGGCCCTCATCGGTCTCCCGCGAGCACCTGAACAAGCAGGTGGAGAGTGCACAGGTCCAGGTCTCGCCAGCACACGCGGACCCCTTGCGGGTGTTTTCCCCCTCCCCATCACTTCCTATTTACTTGCCATGTGTACCTGCCCCCCCCCCATGGGGAACAGTGACAGATAGATGGTGTTCTTGTCTTTGTACCCCGGTGCTAGGGGCGGGCGAGGCTTGGTGAGTGGGAGCAAATTGGAGTCCATCAGATAAACAATCCCTAAGAAGCCAGAGGAGGAGAAGACAAGGGGGGACCCTGGGGACAGGGTCAAGGAGGAGACGATGGCGGGCGGGCTCCAAATGGCTTGCTGCTTCCCCAACTGACTTGGTGAGAAAAGAAGTCCCAGGTAAGTGCTGTCTCTGTCAGCCTCCTCTTCCTTCTCCTTTTCCTCCTCTTCCTCCTCCGGTTCTTCCTCTTCCTCCTCTTCCTCTTCCTTCTCTTCCTCCTCTTCCTTCTTCTCCTCTTCATCCTCCTTTTACTTCTTTTCCTCTTCCTCCTCCTCCTCTTCCTTCTCATTCTCTTATTCATCTTTCTCTTCCTCCTCTTATTATTCCTCCTTCTTCTCTTCCTCTTCCTCCTTTAACTCTTTCTCCTCTTCCTCTTCCTCCTCTTCCTCTTTCTCTGCTTTCTCTTCTTCATTCTTCTTTTACTCCTCCTCCTTTTACTCCTCCTCTTCCTCCTCTTCTTCTTCCTTTCTTCCTCCTCCTCCTCCTAATCTTCCTCTCCCTCTTCCTCCTCCTCCTCTCTCTGCCTTGCCAAACCTTACTCTTCATTCAAGACCCTTCTCCCAAGTTGCCTCTTCCACAAAGAATAACAAGGATGGATGCAAGGTGGTCCCTTGTGTTGGGGGACGGGAAAGGCAAAGTCAATGCTCATCCTTTGGGATGGGGGGAAGTTTGGTGGCTGTCAGCACGCCAATACTGTGGGGCTTGGCCTTGAACCCCGGAGCTAACGGTCTAGTGGCTCGTCCTGTGAGCCGTGCCCTGGTCAAGCCCCGCCTGGAGTCCTGTGGTCTGTTCTGCCAACTGCATGTTGGGAGGGTGGCACGTTCTGCCAGCTCTCTGCCATCCTGAGGCTTCCTCCAGGCCCAGCCGTGGACCAACCCCTTGGCCAAGATGCCAGGTCCTCCAGGAGGAGTGACTCGGTGACCCAGCGGGCTGCCCACCTGGAAGCAAGCATCGGGCACGAAGGGTTTTCAGCAGTTACTTTAAGTTGGTGATGGGTGTCCCTGGACACTGAGGGAGGCAGAAGAGGGGGGCTGTGGCCATAGCTGGGGGGGGATTTTTAGTTGGCTAGACCTGGGAAAATTTCCCTTTTTGAAAAGTGATGATGATGATAATTGGTGAAAGTCCACAAGTGAAATCCACAAGTGAAATCCACAAGTGGCACTAGGCCCAGTCCAAAGCACTGGGTTCTTATCGTTGACTTAATAAGAGACACTCTCGGTGATTAGGGGCTGCCATTGAAGAAACACACTACAAATAGAGAATGCCCCCCAACCTAGAACCCCGAGGGGGCAATGTCTCCAGCAGCCTTGCTCTGGAGAAAGCAGACTCATCAGTGTGGATGGATGCTGTGAGAAGGACCCCAAGAACTATATGGGGTTCCGCTAAGACCCAGAACCGGTGGGAGATGACCTGAGAGCTGAGAACTCTCCTGTGGGAGCTCGGGTGAGCTTGAGGAGCACCTGAGCCAGCACTAGGACTGTGGCTGGGTGAATGGAGGCAAGGGGCTGTGTCCAAGGCACCTTGTGACCCTAGAAATGACAAGAGAAAGATGACTTGGATGTACAGGGGAAAGAAGCGTCAAGGATGATGGGGAAAGGGGGAGCCTGGGAGACTGAGGAGGGCTTTAACAGGGAAATTAGCTGGAAAAGGGCTTGGGGGAGGGGAAGATAATGACTTCCTCTTTGAATTGTGGAGCTTGAAATGTCTATGTGACCGTGCTGTGAAACTGGAGGTCAGGAGAGAGGTTAGGGATGGACAAATAGATCTGAGAATCCTCTGCATAGAGATGATAATTAAACTCCTGGGAGCTGATGAGATCACCAAGCAAAGAAGGAAAGGAGAAGTATGTCAGACCAGTGCCTTGGGGGACTCCCCCCCCGGGGGGGGGCCCGGGGAGGAAAAGGGGGGAGTGACTGCCCTTCAGAATCCCTCTACATTATGGCACATATGTTCGTTTGCTCTGGTCTTAGAAAATAAATCTTAATTTCCGAGCTGGAAGGGACCCCAGAACCAAAAGTGTGCAGCCAGGGCCCAAACAAGAAGCTTTCTCTCTGAACCAAGTGGGATTGATCTGAGTTATAAAGGAAGCTGAAAGGGGGAGTCGAGGAAAGCATTCCAGGAAAGAAAAGGCAGAGACGTTATCCAGCTCGTGCTTGAAGATCTCTGGGAAGAGAGAGAACCCCCCACCCCACCCCCAAGAGGGCCCATTCACCTTTCAGCTACCTCTAAGGGTTGGGGTGCAGTTCCTGACACACTGCTACAGCAAACCTCCCTCAGCCTCCCCTCCCCTCTAACTATAGGGCTGGTGGCCAGAGCAGCAAGCTCCTATGATGTCTACTGTTGTAGAGAGCCGAGACTGGACTCAGATCACTCCACTCTGCACCTGCTGCCCTGTTTCCAAGAACAAGACACTCCCTCACCAAGTACCTACTGGTGTCCTGTTTTCCCCCTTACAATACCACTTTCTAGCCTCTCCCCATTTAGATGGAAAGTTCCTTGAGGAAAAGGACTGTCTTTTTTTTAAAAAAAATATATATATTCCCAGAGTTTAGCATAATGTTTGGAACATGGTAGGTGCTTAATAAATGTTTATTGGATTTGGTGGATTGATATCCAACCTACAGCTTCCTCTTTGATGTTTTCAGCCATTGCTCCCAGTTCTGTCTCCAGGGATCAAACAAAACCAATCTAGCCCTTTCTGCACAGGGTAGACCTTCCAAGCTTTGCATGGAGCTGTTCAGTAGTAACCTCTTCTGCCCTCCCCCCCCACCATGCTCCCTACCCCCAGCATTTTCTTGTTCAGACTAAACAGACCCATTCTCTTGCCCTTCCCAAGGCATATTCCTCTGTCCTCTCCCAGTTGGGGCAGTCCTCTGCTTCCTCCTCCCACTTCTTGACCTCCTCAATGGAGCCTTTGGGGCCGTTGAGCACTTTCTCATCTTGGACAATCTCTCTTTCCTGCCCCCTCCAGGCTTTCCTTCTACCTGTCTGACCATGCCTCAGTTCCCTTTGTTGCCTCATCATTCACATCAAGGCCCTTGGGAGCATATTATACCAAGGCTCTGGCCTGAGCCCTTCTCTTCCCTGCTGATCTCATCAATTTCCAAGGATTCAAGTACCATCTTGAGAACACTGACTCCCAAATCTCAAACTTCAAAGGGCTGCCATCCCTTGGCCAAACTCCCATCCCGATGTCTGATGAGGTCCTGACATCTCCAGCTAGATATCCCATGAGCTTTTTATACTCAGTGTCTTCAAAACAGATTTAATGTTTCCCCTTAAGTCCGGGTCTCTTCCCTCCTTCCCTATCTCTGCCAAGGATTACACCATTTTTCAGTCAGTCTCAACTCTTTGCTTTCATAAGCAATCTGGTCCAAGTCTCTTTGGTCCTACATCCACGACACCCTTCACATCCATTCTCTGCCTTCACAACACCCCCACTCTAGTTCAGGCACTCGTTAGTTCTCATCTGGATTTTGACAGAAGCCTCTTAACTGGTTTCCCTGCCTCCAGCCTCTTCTCCATCCAAACAACTGACATTCCTCAATCGTGGATCTGATTCAGTTTAGCCTGAAGAGTGAACTGCCCCAAGCCTATGGTTAACTTTTCAGGGTGTTTGCATCCAGAAAGTTGGGAAATGCTACACATCAGGGCATGGTTTATTGTCGAGCTCATTGTCTGGACTCAAGAAAACTATGAAGGAAATGTTAACGATGCAGGTTAGAAATGCAGGAAATGGCATTGTTGCTTTCAGAGAGCCAGTTGTTAAACATCTGCCAGCACATTCCTCCAAAGAGTCAGTTGTTGAACATTTACCATCACATTCCTCCAAAGAACCAGCTGTGAAATAGTTTCCAGCATATTCTCTCAAAAATCCAGTTGTTAAACAGTTACCAGCAGATTTCTCCATATGATCAGGTCACTACAGTCTTCAAGAAGTTTTGGTGACTCCCTGTTATTTGTAGGATAAGATTAAAACTCTTCTATTTGTTACATAATTCTTTTCACAATCTGGTTTCAATCTATGTGGCCAGTTGATTTCTTCCTCCTCTTCCTTTTCCTCTTCCTCTTCTTCCTCCTTCTCCTCCCATACTCTCATCTTTGAGCTTGACACACCAACCTCCTCCTCCATCTGTCTCCATTTAATTTCCTCCAAAGATCTATCATACCTAACTTTTCTAAAATTTTGTTTACCTCAACTTCTTTCTTATTTATTTTGTGGTTTGATTTATCAAGTTCTGAGAGAGGGAGGTTGAGATCCCCCACTATTATAGTTTTGCTGTCTATTTCTTCTTGCATCTCTCTGAACCTTTCCTCTAGGAATTTCCATGCTATACCACTTGGTGCATATATGTTTAGTATTGATATTGCTTCATCATCTATGGTACCCTTTAGGAAGATATAATTTCCTTCTTTGTCTCTTTTAATGAAGTCTATCTTTGCTTTTACTTGGTCTGAGATCAGGATTGCTACCCCTGCTTTTTTTTGTTCACCTGAAGCATAATAGATTCTGCTCCAGCCTTTTACCTTCACCCTGTATGTATCTCTATGTTTTAGATGTGTTTCTTGTATACAACATATTGTTGGATTCTGGTTTTTAATCCACTCTGCTATCTGCTTCTGCTTTAAGGGAGAGTTCATTCCATTCACATTCACAGTTAAATAACTAATTCTGCATTTCCTGTCATCTTATTTACCCTAGCTTATGCTTTTCTCTTTCTTATCCCCTTTCCCTCCTCCCTACTATTTTGCTTTTGAAAACCACTTCCCTCAAACAATCCTTCCCCTTTAGAGCCCCACCCACCCCCCTTTTCCCCCCTTTCCCTCCAGTTTCCTTATAAGTACGTCTATTATTCCCTCTGAGCAAAATCTGATGAGATGGAGATTAACCCAATTCTCATTCCCCTCCCTTTTCTCCCCTCAATCATTATAAGTTTTCTTTGCCTCTACATGTGATGTAATTTCCCTTATTTTACCTCCTTTTCCTCTTCTTCCAGTGTTATCCCTTTTCTACCTCTAATTTCTTTTTCAGTTTATCATATCATAAGATTCATAAAATCACAATAAACATATAATAATAATCATAAAATCACAGTAATCATATCATAATAATCATAAAATCACAGTAATCATATCATAATCATAATGTAATAATCGATTCATAAAATCAACCCTCATTCTATAAGTATCTATAACATAAATATAGTTCTCAAGAGTTATTTTTTCTTGTTACCTTTTTATGTTTCTCTTGTGTTCTGTGTTTGTAGATCAAATTTTTTGTTCAGTTCTGGTCTTTTCAGTAGAAATAGGTGAAATTCTCCTATATCATTGAATGACCATCTTCTTCCCTGGAAGATAATGCTCATTCTAGCTGGGTAACTTATTCTTGGCTGTAATCCAAGTTCCTTTGCCCTTCAGAATATCTGATTCCAGGCCCTTCGATCCTTCAAAGTAGAAGCTGCTAGGTCCTGTGTGATCCTAATTGTATCTCCCTGATATTTAAATTGTTTCTTTCTGGCTTCTTGTAATATCTTTTCCTTGGTATGATAGTTCTGGAATTTAGCCACGATATTTCTGGGGGACTTAATTTTTGGGTTTCTTTCAGGAGGTGATCGGTGGATTGTTTCAAGGAGTATTTTGCCTTCTGGGTCTAAAATATCAGGGCAGTTTTCTTTTATGATTTCCTGGAAGATAGTGTCCAGGTTCTTTTTTTCATCATGGCTTTCAGGAAGCCCTATAATCCTTAGATTGTCTCTCCTAGATCTATTTTCCAGGTCAGTTGTTTTTCCTAGGAGATATTTCATGTTTTTCTCTATCTTTTCATTTTTTTGTTTTTGTTCAACTGATTCTTGAAGTTTTGATGAGTCATTCATTTCCAATTGTTCGATTCTAATTTTTAATGTCTTATTTTCTTCAGTTACTGTTTTTAGTTCCTTTTGCAATTGACCAATTACATTTTTTTGTTCATTGCATTCTTTTTCCATTTTTTCTATTTTATTTTGCAGTGATCTCATTTCATTTCCCCATGTTTCTTCTAACTGTCTTTTAAGATTTTTTATGCAATCTTCAAAGAAAGCCTTGTGACATGGAGACCAGTTTATGTGTCTCTTTGGGGCTTTTTCTGGAGTTGCTTTACCTTTAGGGGCCTCAGGATTTGAGGTCTGTTCTTCCCTCTCTCCATAAAAGTTGTCTATGGTGAGAGCTCTTTTTGTTTTTTTATTCATTTTTTTTAAAGGTGTGAGGTCTGTTTAGGGCAAAGGTGGGACAGCTGCTTTAATTTGCCCTGGGGCAGTTCTGCTGATTGAGTTATTTCAGGAACTGGGAAGTTCTGCTGATTGAATTATGTCAGGGGCTGGGCAGCTCCGCTGATTGAATTATTTATGGTGCTTATCAGACCTGTTGTTTGATTGATTGCTTTAAGGTGCTGTGTAATGGCAGCTAGTTACGATGCTCATCAGGGGTTCAGTGGTTCACAATCTATCCCCCTCAAAAGGCAGACCCTCCAAACCACCTGCCCACAATCAGGACAAATTGTTCCAAGAGGCTCGCAGAAGACTCCCAGGTGTGTGAAAAGCACAACGCTCCCACTCCTGTTCTGACTCCTGTTCCAGCTCCCTGCTCCAGCTCCCTGCCCTGGTCTCCCTGTGCTGCAGTCTGGGTTCAGTAGGCCACCCCCTGCCCCATTAAAACAGACCTGTTTTGAGGTTCTTCCAGAGTATCTTCTTCTAGAATCGTGTTGTTCTCCAGATATTGTGGATTTTTTTGCTTCAGAATCAGTCTAGAGGCTTCATATTTTGTTGGTTTGAGGGGAGGTTAGAGGAGGTTACAGAGAATCCTGTCTGATCTCCGCCACCATGGCTCCACCCCCCCAACCTCCTCCTCCAGATGTAACACATTTCCATCTCCCAAGTTTGGCCCAGGCCATTCCCCATCCCCTGATCTTTCTCCTACCCCTTCTGTATCTCTTGAAAGCCTCAGTTACCTTCTAAGCAGAACTAAATTGCTGCCTCCTACAGGAAGCCTTGCCTGTTTGCTCCCTCCAGTACTTGATGTTCCTTCTGAAATTATTTCACATTTTCAGTTTTGTGTATATCTTGTCTTTTCTGATCTGTGTATGTGTCACATTCCCCCAATCAGTTGAAAGCCATTTTGGTTTTGTGTGCTCACAAGTGTTGCATACAGTAGGCATTTAGTAAATGTGTGCTGCTGGACCGTTGAATGGCCGATGTGATCTCTGCATGCCCAGGAGGACAGGTCTATCCCTCCCCACCTCCACACTTTGCATTTACTTTGCCCCTTTTGATGAAGACCAGATGACCTTTCTCCTTGCCATGGCTCACCCCTTCCTTGGAACTCTCCACCACCCACTCCTCAATCACTCACTAATTGGTTTTGATCACATTGATTCTGGTGAAACTGTTCTCAGAAAGGTTATCAGTGATTTTTTAACGGTCACATCTGATGGTCCTTGCTCAATTTTCATCTTCCCTGACCTTTACACACACTTTGATACTGCTGATTACCCCACGTGGCTCTCTTGTGATGAGATGCCCATGTGCTGGGCCATCTTTCTCCTGCTTCAGGAGTGTCCCTCCAAAACTCTGAGCTGGGGCCTCTCCTCTTACCTCTTAATAAGGAGGTAAGCATTGCCTCTCCCCAGATGACTCCCAGATCTCTAACTCTAATCCTAATTTCTTTCATGGACTCCAGTCCCAAAGTTCTAATATCCTCCTGGACATCTCCACCTTGGATGTCCCACCAACACATCAGATTCAATTTATTCAAAACAGAACTCTTTATTCTTCCCAAAAATCTCCCCTTCCTTATCTTCATCCAGAATCGCTTGCCAAGTCTTGCCAATCTTCATGCCTCCATTTTCTCCTCCCTCTAATCCAGCCTGTACATCAGCCAAAATCATCTTCCTAAAGCTCAGGTCTAACATGTCACTCCCCTCCTTAAAAACCTTCCATGATTTCCTATCACCTCTCAGATTCCTCAGCCTAGCACTGAAAGGCTTTCACAACCTGGCTCCAAACTACATCTCCAGCTTTACTTCATTTATTCTTCTTTTGTGCCCTCTACACCCAACCAGATGACTAGGTGGAGCTTGAATTTGGGATGTTATTTCCCATCTCTGTGTATTTGAATAAGCTATTCCCCTGACTAGAATACCCTTCCTCCTCATCTCTGCTTTTCAGACTCATCTTCCATTTAACACCCAGCTCAGGTACTACCTCCACTGGAGTTCCCCCTCTTCTCTGTCCCCCACCTCCTAAATAGCTATTTGTGCTACGTCCCTCTTCAGATCACTCTGAAGTACTTTGTCTGGGCTTTCTTTCTTGTTCTTCCTTCCCTACCCAGAATTCTTAGGCAGGAAATATTCTATTACTTGGCCATGAGGCATCCAGTCCAATGTCAGCTCTCAGGGGGCACTGAAAGCTTCCTTTTCATCCTGGGGTCTCCAACAACAAGCAGAGGGCCATGGGAACAGGAGGCTCTTGATAAGTAGTTATGAAATTTGATTTGTCGATAAGACAAGCTTGATGGAACTTTGCAGAACATCTTAAATGAGAAACAGAGTCCCTCCGTGGGGGCAGACCCAGCCGGGCACTCAAGAAAAATCAAGGGGATGAATGAAGAATATCTATGAGAGAAGATTGGATGGACAGCTTATAGAACTCATCTATCAGGCCACTGACCTTGGGCAGACATCACCAATGGGCCCAGAATGGAACAGGAGGAGAGCAACAAGTGGGATTTCCTGAAGAAGGTCAGTGTGCTTGTAATGACCCTCAGTTTCTCCCTAAAACAAAAAGCGTCTTTTTTTTTGCTGAGGCAATTAGGGTTAAGTGACTTGCCCAGGGCCACACAACCCTGTCTAAGGCCAGTGTCTGAGGCCAGATTTGAACTCAGGTCCTCCTGACTTCAGGGCTGGTACTCTATCCACTACACCAATTAGCTACCCCAAGACGTATCTTTTAAAGAACATTTTTCTGGAGATCTGTCTGTGTGACTGTGAGTCATAGAACATGACAGTCTCCAAAAATTTTTGTTGGAGGATTTTCCCAAGGGCGATAACAGAGAGGGCACAGTGGGGCGTGACCAGGTGGCACTTCATTATTTTGAGGAAACATTGGTGGGATAAAGGCATATGTGGGGGCAGCTAGGTGGCACAGTGGATAGAGCACTAGCCCTGAAGTCAGGAGGACCCAAATTCAAATCTGACCTTAGACACTTAACACTTCCTAGCTGTGTGACCCTGGATGAATCACACTTAACCCCAATTTCCTCAGCAAAAACAAAAACAACAACAACAACAACAACAAAAACAATAACAAAAGACATATATGTGAAGGGGAAGAGGGATTGGACACATGGTGAGAAGGAGAGGTCCCTGAGAGAGAGAGAGCCTGTGTGTTCCATGATACTTATTTCTACAATGTCAAGAGAACATAAGAAAAGCTCCAGAACACTGGATGGACTTTTATGGTGAAATTCTGGGAGGACACATACAAGTTTCACACAGGATGGGCAGACGTGGGTAATCTGCCAGCCAAATCACACCCAGGTGTTCCCAGGGCCATTGGGACTGTGTTTGTCTTTTGTTTTATCTTGGATTATGTTTCGTTTCTGGAGATGAACTGGAATACCTCCTTGGAGGATGTGGGATGTCACCACAATGCCTTACCCAGAAAAACTGAAGAAACTGAGGGCGTCGCATGGGGAGGAGACGAGGTTTGGGGCCACTGGAGGGCATTTGTCAATGTTAGAGGAGCTGTCCCATGGAAGGGGAACAAAACATGTTCTGCTTAATACCAGATAAGAGAACTGAAAGCAACAGAACACGGTGTCAGGGGAACCTTCCCAACTGTTAGCATGGCTTCAAAAAGGGACTGAGGGTCTTGGGAGAGAGCAGGCAGCCTTTGCTAAATCAGAGATGAGCCAAGGTTTTAGCTTGCATGCATCAGATTGGCAAAAAGGACAACAATCACACTGATTCTTGAGGACTGGGAGAGAAGAGACGTATTAATGCATTGTCGTGGAGCTGCAAAATGGGCCGGCCATTTGGAAAAGTAACATGGGACTGTACGGCCGGTCAATAAACTGTGCTTACTCTTTGGTTCAGGGAGACCAAAACTAGACAATGCTTTAAAGGCATCAAAGAATAAGGAAAAGGAACTCTACGGACAAAGATTTGGGGAGCGGTTCTTTTGTTCCAGCAAAGAATTGGAACATAAGGGAGCGCCCAGCAATTGGGGAATGGCCGAGCCAATTATAGTATTTGAAAGCAGTGCAATAAGAAGTGACAAATGCATTCAGAGCAACCTCAGAAGACTTATGCTAATACAGAGAGAAGTGAGCAGAATCAGAAGAACTGCAACAATATTAAGGGAAAGAAGCTCAAAAACCCTCAAGTCTGAGCCATACAGGGACCACTTTTAACTTCAGAGCATGGGATGGGGTGGGAGAAAGCATGTCTTCCCACATCTGGACAGAGACACCATGGGGAAGAGGTGCCGAAGATGGCGTGTGTTTTCAGCAGAGATTCTGCGGATTTGATTTGCTTGCCTTTACTTATTGGTAAAAGGGTCGCCTTTTAGGGGAGAGGGGAGAGGGTCGTAGGACATGGAGACTAATTGGAGGAGAGAGATGATGCTTTCTGTCACATTTACTCTCACTAATCTTCATCCTCTCCCTGTCTCTAACCCTCCATCCTATGGACAAGCCCATGGCTTCTCCATCCTCCAAAGACCCTCACTCAATCCATTCATAGCCACCGGTCATCTTCCCACATCTGGCCCGCCTTCTGTGGCCAAACCCTTGAGAGCATGGCTTTCCCTTCCTTTCCTCTCCATTCCCTGTCTTCCGGCTTCATCTTTCTGCTGAAACTGCTCTCTCCAAGGTACCAGCAACTTCCCAGTACCAGAGCTGACCTCCATGCTCTTGGTGGACCCCTGGGAAGCCTTTGATGCCGTCCATCATTCTCTTCTCCCCATTCCTCTCTTCTCTTTGCCCTTCCAGCATACTGCTCCCTGCTGCTCCTTCTACCTATCTGATTAAATTTTCTCTATCTTCTTTTCTGGATCTTCACCCAGGTCACCCCCACCAACTACCCACAGCCCCCCAGGCTCTGTCCTGGGTCCTCTTCTCCCCCCATACTACTTCTCTTGGCAATTTCATCTGCTCCTGGGGATTCGATTATCATCTCTATGTTGATGATGCACAGATCTTCATCAGACTTAGTCCCTTCCTAATCTCTATGGCCAGCTATCTCTGGGACATATAGAACGGGATGTCCCACAAATTCAACAGGCCTCAAACCGGACCCCCAAGCCTTCCCCTCTTCCTAAAGTCCCTATTCCTGTTGGGGGCACCAGTAACCCACCAGCCTGGCAGGATCACAACCTAGAGGTCATCCTCAACTGCTCACTTGTACCCCACCCCAACATGAATAAATTAGTCAAATCTGCATTGAGCACTTGTAAGATGGTCTACTGCAAGAGAAAACCAGGGAAGGTGTTAGCTGCAAGTAGGATCCAAAGGGCTCCTGGTCCTTGGGGACAACAGCAAAGCAGGTGGCCCAGCCTCTTGATTTCCACTGAGGAAATGCTCTCACTTTTGGTGCTGAGCCACTTGGGGAGTCTACAATGTGGATGACAAGAATTGCCTTTCAGCTATGCTGGCACCCAGGGCTCCATTTCTGAAGGAGACGTCTCCAGGCTCCGCCTATGTATACATAGATTGGATTTAACATTTATTTTAATATGTTCATTATATATTGGATTACTTGCCATCTAGGGAAGGAGGTAGGGGGGGGAAGGGGAGAAATTTGGAACACAAGGTTTTGCAAGGGTCAATGGTAAAAAAATTATTTATGCATATGCTTTGAAAATAAAAAAAAAACTTCAATAAAAAATATCTGGCTTAGAGAAGCACGTTCATTTTATGATTAAAAATCCCCTACCTCTGTACAGATATGGACATATAGAAAAAGAGATCCATGGAGGTTTGGGCAGGGAATACCCACTGTCCATCAACAGCAGCCACTTTTTCTCCCCTCTTTGATGTCAGGTTTCTGGATGGTAAGATCAGGGTCCTCTTCCTCCCTCTTGCCTCACATCCTCCATCAAAAGGACAATCAATCGGGCTAGGAGCGGAGATAGAACACCATCTGTGTGCCAGACACGTGTGTGTGTGTGTGTGTGTGTGTGTTCACACGCCGCAGAGCTTCTGGGAAAAGTCAGAATTCCTTGCCATAGAATGGCTCCCTCCCTGCTGATGGAGGAAGGACGGCAGCTTCCAGTTCTAGAGGTCAAAGAAAGGGACCTTAGAGTCCAACCAATACAAGCCCTTCATTGGACACCGTGGTCCCGAGAGGCCGTCAATTGTCCGATAGTAAGAGACAGAGGCGGAATTCAAATCCGGGGCCTTGGACTCTTCACCATCCCACAGTGAACTTTTCCTGAGTGTTTGAAGGTCAGCCCAGGACTAAATTTTACACTCTTTGTGATCTCAGTTTCCCATAAAAGCCTCACGAGGCTGGAGTCTTGGGTGGTATTAGCTTCATCCTGGGATTGTGAGCTGGAAGGCAACTATTAACCTCCGCACCCAACCTCCAGATGAGAAGACTGAAGGTCAGAGAGCAAGTGACCAGGTCCCCTAACCTTGTTATTGTTGTAGTTGCTCATCTTCATGACTCTCTTTGGGCTTTTCCTGGCAGATACTGGAGTCGTTGGCCATTTCCTTCTCCAGCTTGTTTTATGGATGTGGAAACTGAGGCCCATGGGATTGCACAGCTGGGAAATGTCTGAGACCAGATTTGACTCCAGACCCAGGGCTATGTCCTACTAGGTGCACTACCCTCAGAGGCCCGAGAGTCCGTTTGATCCAGAAGCGAGGTCCTCCCCAGCTCCAATCCTTTCACAACCACATTCTGCCTCTCCCCGGTGACACACAGCCAAGTTGGGAGGCTTCTCAGGCAAAACTCAGATAGAGGAAGCTCCCACATCCACAGATTTGGAGACCCCCCCCCCGAGACCTTGATCCCAATCCAAACCAGAGTTCCCTCTGGCCTGGCTTGTGGGGCTGTCTCTGCCCACAGACACACCAGGAGCCAGATACAAGTCAAACCTGCCTCCTTTCAGGCTTTGCATGGCCTAAATGGGCCGGGTGAGTCGCCCCAATTCTCCATTTTAATTCACGAGGGCAGTTGGCTTCATTGGAAAGTCCCTTCACCCAGGAGCTTGTTCTGGTTTCTAGTTTGGGGGGAAGGGAGCGTTCGCCGCCCTCTACCCTACATCTCAGCCCGAGGAGACCCAGATTCGGTAGACAAAACACAGGGAAGATCTGAGCCCCAGGCAGCCGGTCACTGATTGTGTGTGGGTGGCCCGGAGCACGTGTGCGAGGGCCTCCCTCCATGACTGCACATTGATCTAATCAATAAATTCATTCCTTATTAGTACATAATGACATGTCACTCTTCCTCAAGCATGGGCCGGCTCAAAGGCCGCCGTGGAGGCTGCCTCATTAGAAGGAACTGTCTTAGACCTTGGTGCATAAAGAAGGATGTGGAGCTGTCAGATTGGCTCACTCGACTCAAGGATGATGATAAAAACCTGTCCCTCCAAATTAGGCCAGAGGCCCCGGAGGACCAGCCGCTGAGGCCGCCCAACGGACAAAAGGTGCCGGGCAACTGATTACCCTTGGATCATTAATATGGATTTCGACCCATTGTTTCTGCAAAACTAGGCCATGGGGAAGTTTTCCTTGGGGAAATAGAGTCTGTCCATCAATATGCAAAAAAAAAAAAAAAATTCTGTGTTCCAGGGAGGGAAGTCTCAGTCAGGAAAGTTCATCCAAGGCCCTTAATGAGCCGATTTCGGCTTCCCGGCCTCCCTGGCGGAGTCTCCACTTCTTGGGGAAAGACAATGCCGAAGGCCGAGGGCTGGGGAAGTGATGAGAATAAAGGGAATAGAGAATCGGATGTTAGTCTCTTCTTATATTTACATTCAAGAAATAAGGCAGTTAGGCAGTGAGGTGGATAGAGCCCTGAACCAGGAATGGGGAAAACCAATTCCAATCCTGCCTCAGGCTTGAGACACGAGACAGGTCAATTAATTTCTCCCAGCCTCAATTTTCTGATCTATAAAATGGGAATAATAGCAACGTCTACCTTGTAGCATTGTTGAGAGGACAAATGAAAGGTTCGAAGTGCCTTAAGAAGTTTAAGAGTTAACCCGAAAGAAGTTGATTGACAGATGAGGTGAGCTCAGCATTGGGAAAGAGAGGGGGTGTCCCTGAGCTGCAAATGGACCAGGATAAGGCAGCTCCCGCAGTTGGCGCGGCCTTAAGAGATGTGGAGCACCCAGACAATGGGAAAGTCACCGGCCGACTTTCCTCCATCCTGGGCAGACCCATCTCTCTCTCACGGGCTCCATCTTGGGACAGAGCCATTTGGGAGGCCGAGGTTCTGACCTGGTGAGCATCCAGATGGAGGCGGACATTTCCAGGGTCTGTGCCAGAGGAGAGGCCTTGAATGAAGGATGAGGTGAAGGGATTGGGGAGATTTTATCCCAGCAAGAGAAGGCTCCAGGGAAGCTCAAAACTGGTTTATGTGGGAGGAGGACCCGCTTTTAGCCCCGGAAGAGCAATGGGGAGAAGCTGCAAATAGGCAAATTTGGGCTTGATGTCAGGAAAAACTTTCTGCCCTTTCGATGGACCCCAAGAGGGTGGGCTTCCTTCCTCCCATTCGGGCCAGGACTAACTCTCTACCTGTCCGGGATGTTCTAGGGACATGGCTGCTATCCAGGGACTGGACCACGAGGCCTCTCCGGCCTCCCAAATCCTCTGGTTCTCCTGACTGCGTAGACCAGCTTTGTAAGCCAGAAACAGACAGAACAGGAAAGTCTCCCTTTCAGCAGATTTTGGTGGTGTGGGAGGGCTCAGCCTGGTCCCAAACACCGGAAAGCCAGAGTAGTTTCCTTTCACCCCTTCCCCAGGGTTTCCTGGTCTCCTTAAGGGGGTTGGGGGAAGGGCTTGAGCCTTCTAGGGGGTCTCCAGCACCCTAGTTCTACTTAAGCACTTAGCAATCCCCACCCTCCTTAATTTCAATGTTTTCCCTTTTTTAATTACCTTTGGTTTAACCTGTCTATAGCTTGATATATATATATATATATATTACACACACATACACACACACACACACACACACACACACACACACACACACTTGCATGTTGTCTGTCCCATTTGCAAGTAAGCTCCTTGAGAGCAGGAACTGTCTTTTCCTTCTTTTTGTATCCCCAGAACTTAGCACAGTGTTTGGCACACAGTAGGCATTTAATAAACATTTATTGATTTGAATTGAATTGAAAGTAAGAACAAATAATAACTGGGGAGCATAATCCACCTGTACTGGGGAGTAGAAGTGGATTAGGTTTATACAGTATCTTAGTTCCTATATAGCCCTGGAGGCAGCCAGGTGGCTCAGTGGATAGAGCACTGAGGCAGGAATCAGGAAGACTTGAATGCAAATCCAGGCTCAGACATTTACTAAATATGGGACCTTAAGTAAGTCACTTTTACCCTATTTGCCTCAGTTTCCTCATCTGTGGAGAGAAGAAAGAGGGAAGATCTGTGTTTTCCTCAGAATGATTTAAAAACATGGTTGTGATTGGGGAACCAAGGCTGCCTTCCCCCCAAAGCAGGTCTCTGGCTTCTCCCCCCCTGCGAGCTTCCATCTTGGGTGATTTGGGCATTAATGATCAAAGCCGGCTCCCGGAGCACACGGTGTAGACCCCTCTGACAGACTGGCTCCTTCTAATCTTGCAATGAGTCCTTCACTCCAGGGCAGCCCTCCTCTTGTGGAGGTTCTCCATTGATCAATGTCTTTCTTAATACATGGCGCCCCAAACTGGATGCAAGAGGTGAAATCATGACAGATCAGGACCGAGGACAGAGGGTCTTTCAATGGTTTATTCCAGGAATCGATGCCCTCAGTGTAGTTATCAGCCAGTTGACCCAAATTAAGCCTGTGATCCACTAAAACCCCCCAGTTCTTTTCATACCGGGTGAGCTCTAACTCTGTGTCTCCCCATCTCGAACTTGTGAAGCGGCTTTTGTAAACCCACATTTCCAACGGAGCATCCCCGCTATATTCCAGATTCTTAGATTTGGCCCGATATTCCAGGCTGTCTTAAGCCATCTGTCCCAGCTTTGGGTCACCTGGAAATTTGCTAAGCACACAATGGGTGCCTTCTTGAGCTGAGTCATTGAGTTTTGAATGTGTTTTCTAGCACCAAGCCAGGAGAGATCCTGGGGGCACTCCACTGGAGACCTCCTTGCCAAGGGACCAAGCAGTTTACATGGATTGATGGGACTTTCAGATGAAGGAGTTAAGAGAAAGTGCACGTGGGATGTCAGAAGGCTGCCTCTTCTCTAAGAGGGAAGAAATCTCAAGAACATAATTGTAGAAAACCATAGAACGTTTTAGCTGAGAAACAATGACCCTGTGGGTCTGGCTCTTCCTCCAGGTCCATACCCAACCACTGAAAACCTGTTGAGAAAACCTCTGTGAGCCCCCCGCCATCTTGGGCATCCATCTCATCACACCTTCTGGCCCTCGGATTGGAGTAGGGTGCCATGATCACTCCAACTACCAGAACTTTGCTTATTTCTCAGCCAACAGCACTTGCTTAGGGACTTCCTGACTCTCCCATCATGCTCCTGCATCAGGTACTTTCCTGGGCTCCTCTCCTCCCCTATCCTATCCCTTTCAGTTTCCCTTTGGGTTCTGTCTTCCCCCCAGTAGACTGTAAGCTCCTCGATTGTAAGCACTATCTTTCTTTTCTTATATCTTTATATTCAGCGCTTAGCATTATGTCTGGCACATAGTAGGAGCTTAATAAATGTCTATTGCCCAACTAACTAAGGATCCAATTAACTAGCCCACCTCTCCCCAGGTTTTTTACAAAAACAATGTAAGAGGGGGCAGCTAATTGGTATAGTGGATAGAGCACCAGCCCTGAAGTCAGGAGGACCCGAGTTCAAATCTAGCCTCAGACACTTAACTATGTGACCTTGGGCAAGTCACTTAACCCCAACTGCGACAACCAAAAAAAACCCCCACAAACCAGTATAAGAGACTTTGTCCAGTACTATACAGAAATTTTGCTATCTATGGCATTGCCCTGATCCTGCAGATGTTGTCCCTGGATCACTTTTGGTTACTGGATCACACTAGTGCTCTGCTCAGGAACCCTCCAGAGATCCCCATTTCCTAGAGTAGAAGCTCCCAGGCTATTCTGACTACACATTGCCTGGCTTTCCAACTTTTTCATTTGAAATTACTGTCAAAGAAAGCCTTCTGACTGTCAGATGTGCTTTGGCTTGACTCAGTTATCTGAAAGACCCAGGAGTCTCTGCAGCCATCCTTCCACCTGTCCTGAGCGTCCCTCCAGCGGGCACAGGAACTAAGGCAGGACTGTTGTTGCATCCTGCTCTCCCAAAACAGAAAAATGAAATAACTTGTCCTGGACCACCCAGGAAGTCCAAGACAGACCCAGGCTTGGGTCCCAGTCTCATGATTCCCTGGGAGAACAGCTCCATGTCCAGAACACTTTCTGAGCCCTATTTTTCCCAAGTTCCTGTATTTCTCAAACTTGGGGATAAGTGTACTGACTAATGCCAGGGGCTCCATTAAGACATGTTGGCACGTAGAGCAATGGGCCTGGGAGAGTGGTGCTTTACTCTTGGTGTGGCAAAAAGATAAGAAGAAAATAAAAGTCCTTTCTGCAAAATTCAGGGAAGGCTGTTTGGCAGGGAGTGGGGGGGTGCAGACCAGCTGTCTGTCTTTTGGGGTTACTGGATAAATGGAGGAGTTAGGACAGAGTTTTGACTCTGCAGCGTGAAGGACACTGTGGTCAAGCATTCAGAGTTGGTTGTTCCAGCTCATCCACGCAGATGGACACACCAGCTGCTTACTGAACTGACATCACCCCCTCCTGCCACATAATGTCCGAGCCCGGCTTCCAGGGTCTGGGGGCAGGGCCGCGGGCAGGAGCTGGGTTAGCTAGCATCCTCTCAGCCAGGATCGTGGCCAGGAAGGGCGCCACCGACCTAATCACTGGGCAGGGAACATCTGGAGGCAGTCCAGATCCAGGTCCCTGGACCACATTCTAGGAAAGACTTTGATAGACTAGAGCACCTCTGGGGGGCAGTGATTGGACTGGAGACCATACCCTCTGGTTGAAGAAGAGAAGGATCCTTTGGAGGACTGAAGGAGGGCACTCTTGGAAGAATTTGGGTATACAAAGAGCACAGCGATTAGAACCAGGGACCACGGTCAGAGGAGAGAATGGAGACAAGACCCCAAGCTATGATCTGGGGGGTATCCTTCTATTTCTAATGCCAGAAGTCCTATGACCCCTTCAACCTGAGGCAGGATCTGATGGTAAAAGAAGGGAAAACAGTAAGTAGCAACCACTGAGGAAGTCAGAGAGAAGAGTCAGTATTGCCAGTATCCAGAGCCGCCATCTTGGTGGGCACAGGACCACCTGAGTTGGGGCCTTGGTCCCATGACTTGGTGCACACTCCACCTGCTCTTTCAGAATCTGGAGAAAGACACCAATGGCAACCTGCCTGGATGTCCAAGGCTAACCTGCATTTCAATGGGAAAAGCATTATTATTATTATTAACATTGTCATCATCATTATTGTTATTATTATTATCATTTTTATGAGAAGCAATGAGGTCTAAGTGATTTAGTTATAGCACTCACTCAATAATTTGCCCCAAACCTGGGTTTAAATCCTGGCTCTGGCACTTCCTGCCCTTGTGACCTCCTTCTCCGGGCTTTCTTCTTCCTCCTCTGCGAGATGAGAGGATTGGGCTGATTGACCCCGAGGTCTCCTCCATCTCTCAACCCTGTGGCCCCTGTGATCCTAATGGACCTTCCAGTCTAGGTGAGTCCCATGATTTCCAGTGAGCATGGCTCCTTCCCCTTTTCCTCCCAGACCCCAAGGCCTTGCTGACCCTTGGTCAGAGTCAGTCTTACAGAGGATCTTAGAGGTCATCCTCCTTTTTATAAGTCATGGGGCCATAGGGTAGTAAAATCATGAATCTGGAACTGGGAGGAACCTCAGAAATCACCTCATCCAAGGAAACTGAGGCCCAGAGGGATTGACAAGAAGACTCACAGATTTAAAGCTAGAAGGCACCTAGAAGTGAGCTCATTTTATATATTTTAGATTCATAGAAGTAAAGAAGCCCAGGGAAGGGGGGAAATCCCATAATCCATCTGACCCAACCCATCCTCCATTTTATAGATGTGGAAATTGAGGCCCAGAGGGGATAACAAGAAGACTCACAGATTTAAAGCTAGAAAGGACTTAGAAATGAGCTCATTTTACAAATTATAGATTCAAAGAAATGGTAGCCCTGGGAGTCTCCACAGTCCATCTGATCCAACCCCCCTCCTTTTTACAAAGGAGGAAACGGAGGTCCAGAGAGGGTAGAGCAGGCTAATAAATTTGAAGCTAGAAGAAACCTTAGGTGCCATCACTTTACAGATAGGGAAACTGAGGTCCAGTTAGGTTCAGTGACTCACCCAAGATGGCAGAAGAAGGATGGGATCCCGGCTTCTCGGGCTCTCGAGCCAGCGCCCTTTCAAGGCCGGTCACGTGGAGGCCTCCGGCTCCGGGGCCGAGCCAGGCCCGGGGATTTCTCCTGGTGTTTGGTGTCTGTCAAATTAAAGAGGAGATAAGCAGCACAGCTGTGCTCACTTGATACGTCCCGGATGCCCCCAGATCCCGGGGAGGAGGCAGAACGGGGGCTCCGGGAGAAGCCAAGGCTTCCTGGCATTCCCCGAGCCTGTTTCATTGCACAGGCAAAATGCCTTCCCAGCCACTCCCCATTTTACGCGGATTAGCCCAAAATTGGAACTGGGATGGGGTTTAATTGTCGCCTTTGTTTAAGGAGATTGTTGGCAAAGGAGGCCGAGGAAAGGGAAACACGTTCCCAAGGATGGGCCCCCACAGATGGAGAGAGAGGAGACAGCTGCTATGGGCCAGAGCCGGGAGGGAAGGCGCCTGGGTCATCCCAAATCGGGCCTGGTTCCCTGGTGCTTGATTCAGAAAAGGGCTTTTGTATGGAGGCCAGAGGCCCATCCAGGCCTGAAGCTGGACCCAGAGAGAACACTGCAGGAGAAGAGATGCTCATGCTCCTCCTTCCTCCGCCCTCCCAAGGCCTGGTCCTGGACCCCTGGAGATGCTCAGGCCAGCCTGGGTGCAGATTGACCTTAAAACGTCGAGGGACTGGCTCGGTGTCCTAGAACCTCTCAGCCAAAGGAGATGAAACAGGTCCAGAGCCTCAGAGGTCAGGGGATCAATGCAGATCCAGATAAGCCACTTGGCTTGGAGATCTCCAGGGACAAGGGCTGACAGCTCAAGGCTATATCTGAAGGAAGGAGGATTTCCCAGGGGGTCCTCAAACCCCCCAATTTTCTGCAAGCCAGTTGGGTATTGAGAGATGTTACCACACTTTCAAGCAGAATCAGCATCACCAGCTCTCAGAACTTTCAGGGCCAACCTGCCTGGGGCCAAGATTATCTTCTGAAACCTCCCTGGCAAAAGGTCCTCCAACATCTGCTTGGATATTCCCCCCTCATCTCCTGAGGGGAACCCACCAACTCCCATTTTGCTTTGGGGAAGCTTGAATCATCAGGCACTGGTCTTGACATCCAGACTAAATTGCCCTCTGTGCCAATCTCCTCCCTCCCCCAAGGGAGCTAGGGATTCCCAGAGACAAAGGGAAAATCCAGATGGGGCACAGCCTCGACTGCCCTAAAGCCAAGATCCCATCTTGGTCGCCATCTTGTCCTTGTGATAGATTGAGTTGACTTCCAGGAAACTCCTTTTTCTGTAGACCTGGAGCTAGACTTTCCTCCATCTTGTACTTGGGAAGTTGAGTTTTTGAGCCAAGATGGAAGACTTTTCATTGATTCCTCCAAGCATTTCATCTTACTGCATTCAGCCCAACATCCTGTCAGATGCATCATGGCCATCATCAAGGAGACTAGCTTCCCTCCCAAGCCCACCATTTGTCTTCATCCAAAAGGCATTAACCAGCTCAAGGTCACACAGAGATACTTGGGACACTACCTGAGACTGCCAAAATGGTGTCTACTTTTTTTTTTAAATAAAATAGCTTTTTACTAGTTGATATAGTGATATAGTTGATATAGAGCACCAGCCCTAAAGTCAGGAGGACCTGAGTTCAAATCTGGTCTCAGACACAACGCTTCCTGGCTGTGTGACCCTAGGCAAGTCAAATTAACCCCAATTGCCTCAGCAAAAATAAATGCATGAATGAATGAATGAAATGAATAAAATAAAAACTATTTTCCAAAATATATACCAAGCTCTTTTTCCACATTCACCCTTGTAAAACCTTATGTTCCCAATTTTTCTCCCTCCTTCCCTACTCCTCCCCTGGACAGCAAGTAACCCAAAATAGGTGAAACATGGGCAATCCTTCTAAATGTATTTCCACATTTATCATGCTGCACAAGAGAAAAAGAGGGGAAAATGAGAAAGAAAAAAAAAACAAATAAGCAAGCCACAGCAACAACAAAGCTGAAAACCCGATGTCCTGATCCACATTCAGTCCCCATAGTCCTCTCTGGTTGCAGATGGCTCTCTCCATCCCAAGTCTACTGGAACCGGTCTGAATCACATGGTGTCTACTTCTTAATGGCTGCCAGTCCGGTTCAGACTTCCTCCCACTTCTGATGTCTCTCATGTACTATCATCCAGCCCCCCCCCCATTTCTGCATCTTTCCCACAAGAAAAGCACAAGAAATTTTATCAAATATCTGATTTAAAGCTGGGTAAACCCCATCCAAAGTCTTCCTCTCATTTCCCGACCCTGTTGAGAAAAGGGAAATAAGGGGTGAGCAGCATGAGCTGTTCTTGAGGAAACCAGGCTGGCTCTTGGTGGGCGCCATCTTTTTCCTAGGGGCTTCCTCATGATCTCCTTGATCATTCAGGCTCAAATCTCGCTCCCTGAACTGTAGCTCACACACAATATTCCTTCCCTTCCCCTTAATAAACATCAGGGCATGTTTTATACATGTGATCCATAAATAACGCTCTTTCCCTTCCATTGCCCAGTCCATTTTCAGGGTCTCCAGACTAAATGTCTCCCCATCGTCTCCGAAAGGTAAAAGCTGGTTGACTTAAAGGGAAAGCTCTTTCTATCACAGCCCAAATGGCTCATGGTGACCCTGCAATTATCTATATGTGGACGGTCCTCGAGGAGCTTGTGTTCTACTTGGGAGAAATAACATAAGCCCAGAGAAGTGCCTGGAAAATCCGTAGCAGGCGAATGCAAAGCAATAATGGATGGAGCCATTAAGAAGGAGCAGATGGAGGGGCAGGAAAGGCCTTGGGAAGGCAGATTAGAGCTCCAAATCCCCTCCCTCCAGTGGTGCTGACAGGTGGTCCTCGGGTCCCTGCTTGAACACTTTCAGTGATAGGGAGTTCACTCTCTCACAAAGAAGCCCCTTTAATTGGAAGAGAAGCCTGGTGGTAAGAAGCTCCGTCCTCCTGTTGACTCCAAGTCTGGCTCCTTATTACTTCTTCTCCAAGGTTGGAGGTCTACCTTGAGGCTCTTCAGAGACCCTAAGAGGGTGATGGGGGACGATATTTAGAAGGGGGAAGAGAGCCCAACCTGGCCAGAGTCAGACTGAGTGACGCCAGGCCCCCGGCTCCATGTCTCTGACCTCTCAGTCACTAAGGGCTAATGTTTGCAGTGACAAGTTGGGTGCAGCATCCACAGAACTGGTGGTTGGGGCCAGCCAGGCCATTGGTCACTCACATTGCCACCGATCTGTTGACAGAAGAGGAAACTGGTAAATACTCCAGAGAAGGCTTCCTGGGGGAGGAGGAGAAGTGGCCGCTCTCCTACCAGCCCCCATCCCGATCCTGCTGCCCCGGGGGCCTGTCTGCATCCTTTGTAGCTAGAGCAAAGTCACTGTGACACTGAAGAGTCAGCTTGCTCCCAGGATTCCTCGATGTAGAATGGCCCTGGGCAGGGAAAGGTTATTTGTGAATACGTTGCCCCACCCCGCTCTGTAATAATATTTTATTTTTTCATTTACATGGTGTTTCTAGACTCAGAATGGAGAGATCCGGCTTCAACTTTTCCTGGTAGGAACTGTGTGACTTTGAACAAGTCATGTCCCTTCTTAATCACAAATTTCCAAGGACTTAGATCAGGAAGGGACCTCAGAGGTCAGCTAGTCCACCCCCATCATTGTACAGTTGAGAAAACTGAGGCACATAGAAGAAAGGTGACTTTGCCCAAAGACAAACAGGCAGGAAATGTCAGAATTGAAACTTGGCCCTACCTCAGTCCTTGAATGCTTGAATTGAAACTTGAATGGTTTTCTCAGCTGGGAAGATGAGCTGATGGTGTCAGTTCTACCTGATCACAGAGCTGTTCTGCAGACAGCACTTTGTGAGTCTCTCTTCTATGTCTAGCCTCTGCTGAGGTAGAAAGGAGAACGAGACAGCCCTGAGTAAGTAAGGAACGTCTTAGGGTCACTCAGATAATTAGGAGCTCAGCCACGATCAGGTAGGAAGGAGAAGGAGGAAGCCCTGAGTAGGTAAGGAACCTCCTGGGGTCACTCAGATAATTAGGAGCTCAGCCACGATCAGGTAGAAAGGAGAAGGAGGCAGCCCTGAGTAGGTAAGGAACATCCTGGGGTCACTCAGATAATTAGGAGCTCAGCCATGATCAGGTAGGAAGGAGAAAGAGGAAGCCCTGAGTAGGTAAAGAACCTCCTGGAGTCACTCAGATAATTAGGAGCTCAGCCACAATCAGAAGCCAGCTCTGTCAAGCCCCATTGTCCCAGCAGGGCCAGACAAGCGGAAGCCTTCTCTTCCTAAGCTCTGCCGAAGCTCCTTGTAAGTAGCTCCAGCTCTGCATGGGGGGCTTTGGCTGGTAGGGCTTTTTTTTCTGCAGTAGACACCATCTGACTCCAGGGACACTGAATGAAAGATCAGCCTCTCGTTATCTCCTTGCCCACCTCCAAACTGTGGCCACTTGGGAGGAGGAGCATGGCGGCTTGTCCATAATAACCTTGTGTTATTCCACAGTAGATCAGGACCAAAAGACCACCATTGCTCTTTGTGATTCTACGATCCAGGAAAGAGAGCTTTGGCTACAAACAAAGGAGGGGAGAAGCGAGAAAAAGATGTGACTCATCAACGTTGCCTTTTCATTATGAAATGGAATGGCATTTGAGGGGGGAGGAAAGTCAGTCCGATGAAATGTCAGAGTGCCAAAGAGCAGGAAGATGGAGTCCTGGCTCTCTCAAGCTTCTGGAATGCATGCCTTGGATGTGACAGCGGGGTACTTCCCGGCAAGTAGCCTCAGTTTTCTCATCTGTAAAATGTGAATAATATCTATATTGGTTTCTTCCACATTACAGGTGAGTTTCTGGAGAATTGCAGAATGTATGCTCCCTGCGGCCAGGGGCTGTTTTTGCTTTTGGATTCCCATTGCCTAGGACTATGCCTGTCACATAGTAGGCACTTAATAAATGCTCATTAACTTGACTTGAACTTGATCTGGAGATAAGTCTAGGGAGGATGGAAGAAGAGATGCTCAAATCAAGAACCCGAACTATGGCAAAGCTCAAGGACCACTCCAAAGCCTTTCAGAGAAGCCATTCTTCCAAAGGAGAGTCATTGAGCAGCTCTATACGCCCAGAGTCTTGAGCAGTACCTGGCTCACTGGATGTACTTAGGAAATGCTGGTAAGTATATAACAGAATATGATATAATGTAACCTAGGATATAATGTCCTATTATGTGGTAGGATACTGTGACATCTGAAAGAACATATAACGCCATAATCACGTAACAATAACTAATACTAAAAAGAGCCAGCATTCGGATCCTTCTTTGTCAAGTGCTTTACAAAGGTATCTCATGGGATCCTCAGCACTCCCGGACAGAAGTTCTATTACTCTCCATACTTTACAAACAAGAAAATTAAGGCACACAGGGAGTAAGGGACTTGTTCAGAGTCATACAACTAATACGTGTCTGAGGCTTCCTGGTTCCAGGAACCGTGGGTCTTATTTCTAATATAATATAGGACTTATTTCTAAATGTTCTCCCTTCCTTAATCGGTTCTCAGAGTCCTTGGAAGGCTAGAGTCGAAGTCAGGAGACGTGGCTCAAATCCTGTCTCTGAGAATTATTGCCTTAAACCCCCTAGATTGGTCATTTATTTTCTTTAAGCTTTGGCTTCTCCCTAAGTAGAATAGAAAGATGAATCTCGCCTCAAAAAGGGGTACCCATAGTAGGATCATCAAACAGACTTAGAGCAGGAAGTGATCTTTGGGGTCATACGGTCCAATTCCCTCATTTTCCAGGTGGGGCCCTGAGAGCTGAGGCTCTGCTATTCTGGAGAAAAGGGGCTTGAAAAGTCCTTTTAGGATTTCCCAAGGGATGCTGGGATTTAAGGAACATTAGGGGGGAATGATCCCATTCACAGACTCCACATACCCCCTCACCCAAATGTGTGAACACAGTTTTGTACACACACACACACACACACACACATACATACACACACACACACCCCTTTCTTTCCTGTTCTACAAACTGAAAAGTCTTTTATAATGAAAACAGAAACATATAGCATTAATCCCAGCCTGCTTTCACTAAGGAGTATATGTGCACACCCATTACACACTTGTTACAACCCAGGTGCTATTATGATCTCTGCTTTACAAATGAGTAAACTGAGGCTGAGAGGGTTCAGCTAATTTATCCAGGGTCACACAGGTAACCTGGGGTCACTCACTGCCTGAGAAAGGAGTCTTCCTGGCTCCAAAGCCAATACTCTATTCACTATATTATCTGCTTTTGAGGTTCATTGACCCAGAGTCATCTGCAGGGGGATGGATGAGATGAACTCCCAGGATCCCCTAGTGACCTACAGCTCTTTAAGAGTTAATTCTGATTCTCCTCCTGGGGAGGTTCTTGGGGGTCCATCCTTGGTGACCCTGGGGGCTCCCCTTCCCCTTGGCCACCCCTCCTTTGTCCCGAGGCTGAGCAGGGGGTCTGAGTGGGGCCTAAAGCCAGCCGGGAAACTCCATGTGAGCACCGAGCACATAGTTGAGGTTTCCCTGCAGGGCTTTTTGGATTTCTGCTTCCCCGGCCCCTCCTCTTCCCCAGCCCCCAAAGCCAAGCTGATGGCTCCCAAGCCTTTGGAGTTCACCCCAGCAATCATACCAGCTTTCATCCATGAAAACCATGGGATTGGGAACGGATCACTTGGCCGGGCTCTCGGCTGGCGCCGGTACCGGTGGCCTTGCCAGTGTTCTCAGTGGGCTCCCCTGGGGCTCCTGAGGGCTCCCATTACCACCAGAGAGCTGGGTATTTTGGGTGATGTCCCCTGAATGAAAACAGACAAGGAATGCAAGAGGGAAGGACTCCCTGAGGTTTGGGTGTGGTGTCTGGATGGGGGCACTCACTGAGAGGAAGAGGGCCGGGGAGAAGGAGGAAGAAGGGGAAGAAAGTGGGGAGATTGTCCCCCCTCGACCGAAGGCAGGAGCCCCCGAGAAACAGGGAGCCGGGCGTCTGGGAAAGAGACGGGAACTAACCCAGCCAGCGACAATCGGCCCGCTTGGGCCGTCGCTGGAACGGCGAGTGGCCTGGAACGTTTTCACCATGAGAAAACTCCAATGTGGTTCCAATCAGCCAGCCTCCCTCCATCTGGGAAGCCAGCTTTAACCTCTTTCCTCTAGTCCTGACATTGCCACTCCCCCATTGTATGACCTCGGACAAGACTCAGTTTCCTCACCTGTCCAAAGGGGAGGTGGGACTAGCCTTGAAAGTCTCTTCCATCTCCTAGGCCTTTGTGGTGCCTTGGAAATAACACTGGCTCAGAATCACATGCGGAGGATGGATCGGAGCTTCTACAAGGGTCCAGAAAGGTGCCGGGGGCCACAATTGGGGTGATGGCTACAGGCAGAAACCGAGGAAGCCCATGCAAGGCCCTGGGCTGGGACTGGACATTCAGAGACAGAAATAAAAAGTGTCCCTCAGCAAGCTTAAACTCTATTGAGATTTAAAACCTATAAATATTATATATATATATATGTAAAATATAAAATAAAAAGCATCCCTGACCTTAGCAAGCTTAAACTCTATCGAGATTTAAAACCTATAAATATATATATATATATATATATATATGTTAATCCAAGGGGATTTGAGGAAGGATATAATAATCAGGAATGGGCCCGGGGCATCAGAAAAGGCTTCACGTGGAAGGAAGCTGGGCAGAGGGCTCAAGGGCATACAGGCAAGAGATGGCACAGTGGGTACAGGGAAGGGCTTTCCCTTGCTCCCCTCAAAATATCTACTTCTCTGATCAGCGATGGAGCAAACTCGGAAGAAGCTCCTCCGGTCGTGCTAGGGCCGATGTCCTGTTGCTCCTTTTCTCGGGTCATCTCCCTTGTCCCTCTCGGAAATCTGGGCACCAGCTAGGCCCCGGTGAGGGAAAGTCTTTGCCTCTGCTTCCAAGAGAGGCCTTTCAGAGAACTCTCTATTTAGCCCCTTGGTGGGCAGCCAGCTGAAGAGGCTGAGCTGGACCCCCTCCAGACCCTATCAATGCCAGTCCTTTATCAGCTCTTGGGTGGATTCTGGCTCCGGAGAGCCGGAGCTTGGGCCGAAAGATCACACCCAAGTCCACATTAGGCTTCTGGAGAGGCCCGAGTGGGGCGGGGGGAGGAGGAACTCCTCCCGCTATCCCTGGATACCAGTTACATCCTGCCGAGTGGGCCGAGCGAGTGGTATGGGCACCCGCATTGTTCCGATGGAGAGACACAGTGCCAAAAGAGACCGGTTAATTAAGCGACTTGGAGGGGGACGAGAAGACAATTACCATGTTGTCTGACCTGTCATGAGCTATAACAATGTTTACTTACCCAGGGATGGCTTCTAGAAATATGCAACACATGGGTCCGGAGGGCGATGAATAATTTTCATTGTGATTTACGGGCCAATCAAAGAGCCTTTGGAAGCCGAGCTCCGCTCATGGAGTTCTCCCGAGCTCCCTGAACGCCTTCCCCGTAATTAGTGCGTAATTGACCTCAGCTACAAATGAGGAACAGTTAGTTCCAAGATGTGAGAAATTCGGGTGAGAACAGGGGCGAAGGCAGTTGGATAATACCTACGCTCCAGGACGGACAAAGCCTTGTTCATGGACGTCTGGAAAACATTGAGGATGGAACATGGGAGCCATTACTCTGGGATATAACGGAGGTTTTGTTTTGTTCATTTACCATGCATCTCTCATGTTCTCCATGGAGATGTCGGGCCAGAAAGTCCCTCTTGGGAACTGAGTTTCCCAGCTTGGGAGACCACTGCGAAGGCCGGCAGTGAGGTCATGGCCAGCTGGCCCCTATATTCTGTGCCCAGAGGGCCACAGAGGGACATGGGGCACTAGAGGACTCGGAAAGATTAGAGATACACATCCTGGGGAGAGGAAACTTGTGATCTGAAGCTCCCTGGCTGCAGAGACTTGTTGCCGCTATTTTCTGGACCTTTTATTTTTCCCTGGGGGGTCTGAAACTACATCAACTCCATAGATATTTTCATGGAAGGATCACGTGGTGTGTCCTAGAAAGATAGAGGGAGAGAAGGAAAGAAGGAAGAAAGGAAGGAAGGAAGGAAGGAAGGAAGGAAGGAAGGAAGGAAGGAAG
>JAJPUD010002889.1:176125-190033 GCA_023553655.1 Myrmecobius fasciatus
CAAAACCCTATATTCTGTGTTCTAGGGTATCTCCCAGATCCAAAACCCTATATTCTGTGTTCTAAGGTCTCTCCCAGATCCAAAACCCTATATTCTGTTTTCTAGGGTATCTCCCAGATCCAAAACCCTATATTCTGTGTTCTAAGGTATCTCCCAGTTGTTATAGACTATGTTCCATGTTTTAAGACCCCTTCTAACTCTAACAGTCCACATTCTCCATTCTAAGGTCGCTTCCAGATCTAAGACCCTCTATTCTGTGTTCTGAGACATCTCCCAGCTCTTAGAGAACATGTTCTCTGGAATAGGGTTGTGATTTGAATCCGAGCCATTGGTCATCTAATCCTGGACTTAGCAAACAAAGAAACCTCAGCAGTATTCCTACATGCCCATTTTATGTAGAAGGAAAATGAGACCAAAAAGGAAAGAAATTTGCTTAAGATCACAGCGGTGGTTGTCATTCAGTCATTTTTCAATCGTGTCCAACTCTCTGGGACCCCACTTAAGGTTTTCTTGGCAAAGATATTGAAATAGTTGGTCATTTCCTCCTCCAGCCCATTTTACTGGTGGGGAAACTGAGGCACAAAGGGTGAAATGGCTTCCCCAGGTCACTCAGCTAGGGAGAATCTAAGGCTGGATTTGAACTTGGGTAGATGAGTCTCCCTGACTCCAGAGCCAGCACCCTATCCATTGCAATGCCCCCTAGCTGCCCGGATCTCACAGGGAGGAAGTGCCATGGGTGGAAAGCTTCTTTTCTCAGTATCATGTTCTAAGTACCTTCCAGACCTGCTGTTTTCTAAGTCTACGAAATGGGTCAAGGGAAGCACAGCGTGGATCACCTGCACCCAGCTGGCACCATCAGAGTGGTTTTTAGCTGCCACAATGCCCATGTACAAAATCAGTCATCGAGCTGGGGGGAGGGGGCTTGCCCACCCAGGGCAGTCTGTGATTTCCTTTGTGGATGTTTTCTGTGTTTCCCCAGCCCCCCGAGAAGTTTCCCCAGGAGCGTCAGCCCAACCCGGCAGCCACGAACAAGAGAACCCCCCCAATGTTCAGGCTCCCAAACCCCGGACTCCGGGCCCGTCTCTGAAAAGTCACAGGCCCGACTCCAAATGGTTCCATTTTTGGCATTCTTCAGGGGTGAGAACAGGCTCTGTTGTCAACCCAGTTGTGTCCCCAGGAGCGAGGCGGGGGGATAAAAGAGGGCTCGCTATTGTCCACTTGGGCGGCGTAGGCCGGAAGAATGTGGGAGGAATGTGGCAGCGTGTCGGGGAGAGAAGGGGTCTTTGTGGGGGAGCCCGGAGCCGGCCATCGGCCTATTACCTCATCCCTCCCCTCTGGGGGGGGAGGGAAAGGAGCCTGGGAATCCCAGGGGGGGGGATGGGGTGGGGCCGAGCCCAGTGGGAGGCAATGATCATAACCCCTCACCCCCATACAATCTGTCTCACTTTACAAAGGCCGGCCATCTTGTGAGAGCAGAACCCCAGAGCTCTTCGTCAGCTCCATTTTCCAGAGGCAAAAACTGAGGTTCAGAGAGCAGAACTGAATTCTAAGATCACCCAATCATGGCCCTCGTTCCCGAGACCTGGAGAGTCTGGGTAAGTTGCCCGGTGTCCATGGATGGCACTTGGCAGGGAGCTGGTAGAGAAATGCTGATCTGGGGATCGGTCCCTTTGAAATAGAGAGAAAGAACATGGAAAGTCATGTCCAGGGGGAGAAGGTCAGTGACTGAGGGGAGGCCGTGGCATGGAGAACGTGGCAGAACCACCCCAAACCCTCATGGACAGGGGCGCTGAGGAGGGAGCTCTCTCCTGACCGGCTCCTCATCCAGGAACTTTCTCACTTTCCTCTTGTGTGAAAAAAAATGGATTGGGCCAGTTGGGGTGCTGGGACCTTGGTGCGAGCTTTCTAAAAATACCCCGCTGACCTCCTTCAATAAAACCGGCCTCCTTTTATTTTATTTTATTTTATGAATTTTAAAATGTTATTCTGCCAAGGGTCCATTGCCCAAGGGATCCAGGACATCAACACAGTGAAGGACCCCAAGCTCAATCGGAGGAGGCTCATGGGCGATCACAAATCAATGGTAACCACGAAGGTCTCTCCACATGTCGAGTCATTATTATGAGGAGGCTTGGCAGGTGTAGACAGCCTCAGCTTAATGTGCAAGGGCTGGCCACAGGGCCTTGTTAGACCTTTGGAACTTATGATAGAGCACACATCCTGCATTTTAACATTGGATTTTTAATTCCGTTTTGTGGCTGCGCCTCTCACAGTGAACTCGCAGCCTCCGCCGAGCTCTGAGAGGAGACTCTATTCACCTGGGGAGCCGGGCCTCCCGCGAGGCTGGGAATGGAATCCAGACTCCTCGGCTCAGCCCTTCTCCTCCTTTCCCCCCTACATTCCTGGAAAGTCTCTGGCTTCTCCCGAGCTCGCTAGAACCGTCCAAGAATTCAGCCGAGCACGGAGGCACGGGGAAGGAGGCTATGGCAACCGAACACCACGCCACCCAGATGTTTGTACACATCTGGAGGGACGTCTGCCTGCATTTTTGTTGTTGTTGTTTTATCCAGATGGTGGGGCGTAGACACGGCCCGACTTTCTCAAGACTCTGTTTCCGTCTGGGATCGCCTCGGCGATCCCACTTTCTGTTCCCCAAAGTGGGGCTCTATCTCGCTTTGCCCATCTCTTTTCACTTCCCAAGTCCATCAAAAATACACGCGTGGCCTCCAAAATCCGGCCTACCCCATCTCGCTTTCTCCAACTCAGTTCAGGGCTTGGGCTCCCCCGAGGAGCGGAGATGAAAGAAGCGGATGGCTTGGCCAAGTAGAGCAGAGTTAGGAATCTTTGGCACGCTTTGCCTGCCCCCCCCCAAGTTCCCCAATGGAATTGATGGCCTGGTTTGTATTTTGGGTGGCCTCAGCCCCCCTCTTTCTCCTTTAATGGACCAAAATAGAATATTCTTCCGGGATTTCAGTCTCTTTGAAGAGTGAGGTAGCTAGGAGGGACCCAACTTGGGAAGGATTTCCCAAGGGGCCCCGGGACCCTAAAAGGATGGTTTTCTTAGAGACAATGAAGATAGAAGAAAAAAGCCTGGGCTGGGATCCGGTGGCAGAGCCAAACTTATCATTGAAATCTTCCAGCTCTTGAGTCAGAATATATGGGTTCAAAACCCTTCTTGAAGACTTTGCTATTATTCCATCGCCTCAGTCACATCCAACTCTTTGTGACCCCATTTGGGGTTTTCTTGACAGAGATACTGGAGTGATTTGTTATTTCCTTCTCCAGATCATTTTACAGGTGAGGAAACTGAGGCAAACAGGGCGAAGGGATTTAGCCAGAGTCAGATTGAAAGTATCTGAGGTCAGATTTGAACTCAGGAAGAAGAGTCTTCATGGCTCCAGGTGGAGACTCTGTCCAATGCAGCACCACCTAGCTGTCCTTTCCGACTCTTACAGCTATGTAATCTTGAACAAATCACCTCCTCAAGTCTCACTTTACTCAGCTATAAAATGAGGGGATTTATCAACAAATCAATCAATAGACATTAAGTGCCTACTATGTGCTAAGCACTGTGCTAACTTCTGGATTTAACTAGATGGCCCTCTGAGGTCTCTTTAAGCCATAGATTTGTGATCTGACTTGCTCTATGACTCTAGGAAAGTCATTATCTTTCTAAGAACCTCAGTTTCCACATCTTTAGAATGGTATTCTATCTTCAGGGGCGAATCACCGCGGAAGGACACAGCCAGATGTTATGATCTGGGAATTTTAGTGGGAGGGCATTGCTTACAAACTGTCCCTAAGTGTATACTCTTGGCTGGTTCTTAAGATGGTCCCTCTGGAAGTGAATTTATGGGAGCACAAAGAAGTCCACATTGGGAAGAATTCTCGGGGACCATCTAGGTTAAACCCTGCCTGAGTGATCAGACTCTCTGCAGCATCACAAACAACTGGTCACCCAGACTGAGTGGACTCTAAGGAGCCATGAGGACTCAACAGTGCCAGTGCCGCCGTAGGGCAGCTCTCATTGTTAGCAACTTTCTCCTGACAAGACTAAGTGAGGCTCTCTGCAACTTCCCCCATAACTCCTGGTTCTGTCCCCCAGGAAAACAAATCTTCCCCAAATCCTTGAAAACAGCTCTTATTTTTCCAAATATCTCCAGTTCCTTCAGATGACCCATATGACATGGATGCAAGGAGCCCATCACAGGTGACCCATATGACATGGACACAAGGGGCCCATCACCATTCTGGAGGCTCTACAAGACACTCTCCAGCTGCTCCCCAAGCAGCGATTCCATCGTGCTCCAGACACCTCTCCGATCTCCTCCATCTCCACAGCAGTTGCCTCTTCTGCTCCCCTGCCATTTCCACTTTGCACCGACCCTTTCTCTCTCTCAATCCCTATGAAGGATGATAACATACCTCAATCCTTACCCCATTTCCAACTCCATCATTCTCTCAGTTATCTCAGTGATCTTGAACTACCTGCTCTGATTGTTCTCCCGTCCTGTTTCCTTATTACAATCCCCCTCAGACCAATCCCACCAATATCTCATCCCCAATGAGATTCTACTGTGCTCTCTGAAATGCCTGCTCCATAGGTAATGAACTTCTCTTCATCTTAAAAACCTTCCTTTAGCACTCCTTCCATCTTTTTTCACACACTGAGACCTGCCTTCTGTGGATCCAGCCTACCTGACCACCCTTTCCCTGTTTGCCATGGGAGAGTTGAAATGCTCCTTGCTCTTCATTGCCATTTTCAGGTTCCCCCACTGCCACCATAACTTAATGACCTCTCATCATTTGACATCCATTCAATCTATATTTATTACCCAGTTGAGATTTGAAGAGCTATTGTCTACTTTTCTTCAGTGACTGGCTCAGTCTTTCCTCTCCAATTCCTGTTCTTGTACTAGGGAACTTCAATAAGCGTTTTGATACTCCTTCAAACACCCAAATCTTCCAATATCTCAACTTATTCATTTACCTCTGACCTACTCTTTTGCCCAACCTCAGTTATACAGAGAGAGTCACACTCTCCTTGATCTTGCCATCCTCCAAAGTCACTCCTTCCATAGTTATGAACTTTGAAATTCTTTTTATCTGATCACAATCTGTTGTCATTCTCTCGGTCTCTGGATCCCCAAACTCTATTCTTTCTGCTCACAGTGACTTCTAGTTCCTCCACCCCTCAGTTCTTTCCCAGGCCATCATCCTTGAACTGGCTACACTTTCCTCCTTTCCCCATAGGGAAATAATTCAACTGTACACTCTTACCTCCTCTTGAGTCCCTTACCTCCTTTTCCCTCCAAAGATCTTGCCTTGCCAAGCCCCAGCCTTAGATCACTCCCACCATGTACTGCTTTTGTTCCTATGCATGTGTTGCTGGATGAAACTGGAGAAAATCGCAAATCCATACTGACTACCATGAATTTATGTTACATAATCTCAATTGGGTTCTCACTGGAGCAAGGCAATCTTTCTATATCTCTCTAATCATCTCACTATCCCTTTCTCCTCAGTGACTTTTCCAAATCTTTTTATTCATCTTCAAATTTCTCATGACTCCTCTTTCCCTCATTTTCCAGCTGAAAATTTCCTCTTGTATTTCACTGAATATTCATTGAGACCTTCAAGTCTCAGCTAAAGTCTCACCTTCTATAAGAAGCATTTGCCAGCCTTAGTCTTACTCTCATCACTTTGAGGTTATCTCCAATTTTATATATCTAATTTGTACATAGCTGCTTGCAGATTGTCTCCTCCATTAGACTGAGGTCTTCAAGTCATAAATTGTTTGGTTTGGCTCATTTCAGGTGGGGGGGGGTTTGATCTTTATTTTTTTTTCTGACACTTAACATAGTGCCTAGCACATGGCAGATATTTAATGACTGTCAGCATCTTTTTAAAACTGCAATGCACAGAAACAACACAGCACTCTAAGTAAGGTCTGACTAGGGCAGAGGACAGAGGAACTATCACTTTCCAATTCATGGATGATCTAGAACAAAGTCTTCCCTTCACAGAGGGAAAATAGAGATAATCCCAAGAGATGAAGCAGCCTATCCCAATGGCCTGAAGTTAGAAGCAGAGCAGATCTGGCTCTGAAATGTAACTCTCCTAACATGTAGTCCAAGAATCTCTCCCCACTGTATTATGTTAACTGACTTGTGTAAGTCGAAAGCATTTTCTATTTATCCGATGTACATATGGGAGTTGACAGTGGTGATTGAGAAGTTTCCTGACCAATGGGATGAATCTGGAAGCCAGCTAGCTTCTATTTGGAACCTTCCAGTGTCCATGCTTTCACCAGGGATAGTGTGACCATATTCATCAGCACTTTGTTCAAGGTGAAAGTTCTGAGACTGGAACTTAGTTGGTTGGGAGCTACTTTTGTGGCATCCTTGGGGATGGATTTCAGACATCAAGGCTAATCCCAAGATCATCCAATTGGCTTAGTCTTTGGGAAGGATGGACTCGTGGAGAAACTTGGTCAGCCTCCTCCTCTTTAACTGTAATAATAATAATAATAATAATATGTATATGTACATATATATATTATTATTACATTATATATATAGTTTATCAGATTGAATCCAGATGCATGTCTGTTCTTTTGAGGATCGCAAAATGTGAATCGTGAAACTAGATCTAAAAGGGATCTCAGAGGTCATCTAGTCCAGCCCTCTAAATCAATCAACAAGCATGAACTGCTATTGTTGCATTGTTTATTCACTCAATTGTGTTTAACTCTTTGTGCCCCTATAAACCATAATATGCCAAGCCCTTCCACCCTCTACTATCTCCCCAAATCTGTCCAAACTCATGTTCCTTGCTTCCATGACATTATCTATCCATCTTTTCCTCTGCTGTCCCTTTTCCCTTTGCTTCCAATCTTTCCCATCATCAGCATTTGCCAAAGAGTCCCAGCTTCTCATTATGTAGCCAAAATAGTTCACCTTCAGCTTTAGAATTTGACCTTCCAAAGAATAGCCTGAATTAATTTCCTGAAGTTTGACTATTTGATCTCCTTGCCATCCAAGTTTTCTGAAGTTTTCTCTAAGAGCAAAATTAAAAATTTATTCTTTAGTGCTCGACTTTCCTTATACTCCAACTCTCTGAGCTATACATCACTACTAGAAAAACTATAGCTTTTATGGACTTTTGTTGGCAAGATAATGTCTTGGCTCTTTAGTACGCTGTCCAGATTTGTCAGAGCTTCCCTCCAAGGAGCAAGTATCTTTTAATTTTTTGGTTGCGGCTGTCATCTACAGTGATCTCTGAGCCCAAGAATATAAAATCTGACACTGTTTTTATTTCTTCTCCCTCTCTTTGCCAGGAAATGGTGAGATCAGCTGCCAAAAATTTTAGGTTTTTTAAAATGTTAACTCAAGCCAGTTTTCCCATTCTCCTCTTTCCCCCTTAAAAGAGGCTTTTTCATTCTTTTTGACTTTGCCATCAGAATGGTATCATCTGCAGACCTGAGATTGTTGATATTTTTCCTGGCAACTTTAATTCTGGCTTTTGATTCATACGGCCTGACATTTTGCCTGATGTACTCTGCATCTAAGTTAAATAAATCAAGTGACAATATATAGCTTTGTCACACTCCTTTTCCAATCTCAAACCAATCAGTAATTTCATATTGGGTTCTAACTATTGCTTCTTGGTTTTTGCTTGCATAAAGCTTTCTCAAGAAATAAGTAAGAGGATCTGGTACTCCCATCTATTTGAGGACTTGCCACATTGTATTGTGATCCACACAGCCAAAAGCTTTATTTAATAAAGTCAAATGAAGCAAATATAGATGTTTTATTTTTTTTTGTTTGTTTGTTTGTTTTATAGAACTCCCTTGCTTTCTCCATAAAACAGTGAATATTGGCAATTTGGTCTCTAGTTCCTCTGCCTTTTCAAAACCAGCCTGCTCTTCTGGTAATTCTTCTTTCACATAGTATTGAAGCCCATTTTGTAGAAGCTTGAGTATAACTTTACTGTCATGTGAAATGAGTGCAATTCTTCACTAATGAATATGCCTAAGTATGGCCCTTCTTTAGGATTGGGACACAAACTGATCTTTTTCCATTCAGTGGCCAATTAAGTTTTCCAAATTTGCTGGCATATTGAGTGTAGCTCTTACAAAAGTAGCACACTTGAGGGTTTTAAATTACTCAGCTAGAATTCCATCACCTCTACTAGTTTTTATTTCTAGCAAAGCTTCCTAAATTCTCCAGGATGTCTACTTCTAGATCAGTAACCACATCATTGGGGTTATTAGTGATGATAAGATCTTTCTTGGACAGTACTTTTGCATATTTTTGCTTCCTCTTCTGAATCTTCTTGTGATCAGTCCCTACCATTTTTGTATTTTGTCATGTCTATTTTTGCATGAAGCATTTCCTCAATATCTCTAATTTTCTTGAAGAGATCTCTTGTCTTTCCCATTCTATCATTTTCTATTTTTTTCTGTTGCTCATTTAAGGAAGCCTTTTTGTCTCTCCTTGCTAGTCAATGAAAAAGCTAGTCTAATCATTGAACCATATCCCTAGAATGGAAAGGGGCCTTAGAGACTATCTAGTTCAATTCCCTCATTTTTAATGATGAGAAAACTGGGGGTCAGACAGGTTAAATGGTTTGTCCAAGGTCACACAATGAGTAGATGGAAGAGACTGGATTCAAAGCCACTCCTATATAATTTTACCTCTCTTCTTCATATTATATACATAGCATTATATATGATGTTCATGAAAAAAATTTCCCAAACACAAGCAGATAAGGAGTGAATGTCAACATGTCTGTATTTTACTCACCCAAGCCTGAGGTGAGTATTTTTTTTTGATAATCACATGGAAAATCCTCATCTTCTTATATTTGAGGATTTGGGCAATGAAGTATAAAGTATGGCAAAAAAAAAAAGAGTCATGGCTGAGAAAAGAAATGATCAATATTTATATTTCTTAACTTTTAAAATAAAAAGAACTCATTCATTTGGTCAATAATTTATTGGCATGTACACTGGCCTCTCCACCAAAGACCTCAAGTCTGGTGTTTATTGTAAGATCATGGTGGGTAGAAAAAAGTTGTTTTTTTTATTTTTTTTATCTTATTTGTATTTATTCTCATTTGAGATGCTGATTAAAGATCAATCAATCATCAGAAAGCATTTGTGAAGTGTCTGCTATGATTCACCAGGGCCCTCAAAATTAAATAGTAATTGCTCTTAAAGAGTTTACATTCTAATGAAGGAAATATTTAGATACATACTGGGGTGCTAATCATTGCCAATTGATATTGGAGTGAGTGTGGCCCAAGTCTCTCCCCATTCAATCACCGAAATGATTTTTCCATGGTCTGACCATGTTATTCCCCTTCCCACACACTCAATAAATGTCAAAGGTTCTCTATTGCCTCCTAAATCAAATACAAAACTTGGCATTCAAAGCCCTTCATGACCTCTCCCCTCTTAGCTTTTCAGTCTTCTTGTACCTTGCTTCCCAACACATCCTCTTCCATCCAGCAAAACTGGCTTCCTGGCTGTTCCACCAACAAAACACCCCATCTCTTGGCTCTGGGCATTTTCTCTGATCGTCCCCCATCCCTTAAATGTTCTCCTTCCTTTTCAAATACTGACCTCCACATCTTCTACAGGGAGTCTTCTTAATATCTCTCTTAATTCCAGTGCCTTCCCTCTCTTAATTATTTCCTATCTATCTAATAGCTTGATTTGTATGTATTTGTTTACACATGATCTCTAAGCTCTTCGAGGGCAGGTCCTGCTTTTTTTTCTGTTCCAAAGAATAGATTAAGAAGTTAAAACACTCTTTTAGGGGAAGGGAAGGGAAGGGAGAGATCTTTTAAATCTAAAAGATTCTTTTATGAAATCTCCATGGGGACAGTATCTTCTTGCCTCTCGGCTTTTTTTTTTTCTCTTATGAGGCATCCATCAAGAATTGTATATGGCACCCAGAGAGAGGGATATGAAATGTGGACCACAACATAACATTTTCATGCTCTCTCTTGATGTTTGCTTGCATTGGGTTTCCTTTCTCTGGTTATTTGTCTTGTAGACATGATTTTTCTTGCACAGCAAAATAAGTGTGGAAATCTGTCTACATATATTCGACTTGTCAAGTATTTTAACATAAGTAACATGTAGTGAATTTCCTGCCATCTAGGGGAGGGGTGGGGACTAGGGGGGAAAAATTTGTAACAGAAAGCTTTGTAAGAGTCATTGTTGAAGAATTACCCATACATAGGTTTTGCAAATAAAAAGCTTTTATAAAATGCATTTTTAAAAATTTAAAAAATAAATTAAAAAAAGAATTGTATATGGAATATACTTATAGGCATCTGAGACCATTGTCTTGAAGCTGTAAATTACCTTAGAGACCATCAATCCCACCCTTCTCCCCCCACCTCATTTTATTGATGAAGATACTGAGCCACAGCAAGGTTAGGGGACACGCTTTGGGAGTCACACACTTTTCATTCTCACTGGAAATAAATTAGGAATTAGTTTAACAACTTCACTACATTTCACTAAGAAAACGAGAAAAATCTGATTGAAGAGCAATTAAAGGCACATTAAAATAAGGTTAATTCCCCCATCTCCACACTACTGAGGCCACACTAGATTTCAGTGACAGCCCACAAGTAAACTAAATGCATTAGAAAACTGCACCCAGGTCCTGTCTTTCCTCTTCAAATGCCTACTCATTAATTAATTATTTGACTATTTTACAGAAATACTTGAGTTTACTTTTAGACAGACGAGGAAGCGGTTTTTTAAGTAAACAAAAAGGCACATTTCTGGTTTCAAAGGGATTTCTTAAGAATAGAGAAACTACAGGAACCCATCCAAACACACACACACACACACACACACACACACACACAGATAGAATAATGTCCCTCCAAGTTCTGGGATTCTGGACTCCCCACTTGCAAAACCAGTTTCCAAAATGGTCCCACAGCTGTGGTTCTCCACTTGGCAGGACCCAAGTGGGTCTCACCCTGGGTCTCACCCATGATTAACAGTGGCCACTTACACTGACCAAGAAGTCCAACTCTGATTGGGGAAGGACAATGACTCCTTAAGGACATAAAGTAAGAGCATCTCATAAGATTGATCACAACCTAATGAGATACTAGACTGAGAGCTGGGAAGTATCTTGGAGGCCATCCAGTCCAATTCCTACCCCTCCCCTCCCATTTTTCCAATAGGGAAGCTTAAGCCCAGAAAAGTTAGAATAGACTTACCAAACATTAAATGAGCCATTTGAGATTCATACTGTCTGCACACTCAATCCATGTCCTTGTTTGGATGACTGGATTGCTGAAACTAGGTTCCTTTAGAGCCTCAGTTTCCCCAAATATAAAATGGAAGAAAGCGTTAGAATAGCTCTTCTGGTACAAAGGGGAAAGCACTAACTCTGGCACTGAAAGTCCCAATCTTGCCTCTGATGCTTGCCCAGTTGACCATGAGACAAATCATTTAATATCCTGGGCCCCCATTTTTTTTTTACATTTGTGATATAAGACTAGATGGTCTTTGGTACTTCTTCTAGCCATGAGCTATGGTCCTCAGCTCTCAACTGATGATCCTTAGGGCTTACTTGATCAAGGGCATCTCCATCACCAAGTCTGTCTGTCTTGTAGACCCAGCCTGTCTAAAGGCAAACAGAAAGGCAGGACCCAGTGTACTGGGCCCCGTCTCTGGGGACTGGCAGTGCTGATGCCTTCCACATGGGCATGACACATTGTAACAGGGTCCAGCTGCTCAAAAAGTGCCACATTTCATTGGCAGGGATGAGGGGATGCTAAATGCTAAGGATGTCCCAGTTCCCATGGAGCATCTCCAAAGGGCTTGGGGATGCCCATGAGTCCCTTGGCCTGGACAGTTCGTTCCATACCTAGATTCTGAAGCAGCGCCACCATCCCGAATGCCTGCCAGCCCTTGGCATCTGCCAGCTGGTTCGTCAGAAAGGACCAAGAGCTTAGAGAATATCAGACTCCATGGAAATAGTTAACAGAGGCTCCTGAGGGCGACAGTGACAACGGTGCCCCTCATTCTCTGTGGTCAGAAGCAGCTGAAGTGACGGCAACATCATGGACCGTCTCCAACTCCGGAGCCAGGCTGCTGAGGCTGGTTTTATTTCTATCACATGTGGCGGGGAGAATCGTCTCATGGTGTGTGCTGTTTTCTTTGGGGGTTGCCAGAGATCCTCCTAGAATCAATGATGGAGGAAAGGCCTGGCTCGATGGTGGAGGCCCGGGACCCAGAAAGTCATTTGTTTGGGAATCCCAGCAATCCCCATCTGGGTGACAAGCCCAGTGATTCTTGGGGCCCAAATAGCAAAGAGACAGACAGACAGAGAGACAGAGACAGAGAAAGAGAGATTTTCAGCTCAAAGTGATCAACATAAATAATATTTTTGCTGTAAAATAACTGACCTCACTCAGTGTGTTCTCTCATAACAATAATTGGAGTTCCTATGTGCTTTAACATTTGCAAAGTACTTTATAAAATACATCTTCTCATTTAAGCCTCATAATGAACCAGGAAGGTAGATAGAGTGGGCATTATTCTTTCCATAATAAAGATGAGGAAAACTGAGACCCAGGCAGGGCCAGTCATGTGTAGATATTCCCTGACTACTTCCCTTGGCTCTGTGGGACCAAGGGATCCACGCTGTATGATGATGAAAGCTCTTCAGACTGGTTGTAGAGCAAGATGAACAGAGAATTCTGGGGTTGCTGGGCTCAGAATGAAGGAATATACAAAGGGAGCAGCCCATTCCTCTTCTCCTTCCCTTTGGGCTATGTCCACCTAGCCAATGACAGCTGTAAGCACATGGTGCATTTGGCTTCCCTGATTAGGTGATTGAGCAGCAGTGTGATATGGGAGTGCCCAATCCAAGAGAGACCTCATGGACATGACAAGATCTGGAGAGATTGTGGGGTGACAGCTGGCGTCTCCTTATTACCTGTAGAGAGAGAGGTGGTACCTAGGCAGCTAACAGGCAGCACGATGCACAGAATACTGGACTGGAGTTCAAATCTGCCTTCTCTCAGACATTTACTAGCTGTGTGACTCGGAATACGTAATTTAATCACCATTTTTTTTCAGTTTCTTCAAATTCAGGGTTATTGGGAGGTTCAAATGGAACAATTTTAATGCATTTTTCTACTTACAAGTAAAAACAAATTTTAATGTTCTTTAAAAAAAATTGAGCTCCAAATTCTCTCTTACTTCCTCCCCTACCCACTCATTGAGAAAGCAAGCAATTTGATATACGTTATACATGTGCAGTCATGCAAAACATATTTCCATATTACTCATGTTGTGAAAGAAAACACAGACCAAAAAAAGACCTTAGAAAAATAAAGGGTGAGTGTGTATACAAGACACACACACACACACACACACACACACACACATGTACTTATTCTGTTCTTTTTCTTGAGATGGATAGCATTTTTCATCATGGGTCTTTCTGAATTGTCTTGGACCCTTGTATTGCTAAGAAGAGCTAAGTCATTTACACTTAATCACTATTACAATATCGTTGTTACGGTGCACAACGTTCTCCTGGTTCTGCTCACTTCACTTTGCATCAGTTCGTGTAAATCTCTCCAGGGTTTTCTGAAAAGCTTCCTCCTCTTCATTTCTCATAGCACAAGAGTATTCCAGCACAATCATATACCACAACTTGTTCGGCCATTCCCTGAACGATGGGCATCCCTTCGATTTTCAAATCTTTGTCATCCCAAAAAGAGCTGCTAGAAATATTGTTGTATAAGAAACGACCAACAGGAGTATTTCAGAGAGGACTGGATAGACTTGCATGAACTGATGCTGAGTGAAATGAGCAGAACCAGGAGAACATTATACACAGCAACAAGACTATA